>CAKNYM010047123.1:21759-35264 GCA_932195095.1 Andricus curvator | reverse complement strand
ATTAAATTTCCAGCCAAGCAGTTCAATTTTTCTTCAAAAAGATTAAATTTCTACGAAAAAAGACGAATTTTGAACAAAATACATCAATTTTCCACCGGATAGTTGAATTTTCAACTACAAAAGACCAATTTTCAACTACAAAAGATCAATTTTCAAACAAAACGGCACAGTTAAATTTTTAGTTTGCAAAATTAATGTTTAACCAAAAAAACGAATTTGCATCAGAAATAACCAAATACATCAATTTTCAAACAAATAGCTGAATTTTCAACTAAAAAATATCAATTTTCAACCAATAATTAATAGGTTAATTTTTAGTTAAAAAGTTAATTTTCAACAACAAGAAAAAACTAATTTTCTGCAAAATAGTTTAATTTTGAATTAAAAAGATGAATTTTCGACAAGAAAAATAATTTTCTACCAAAAAGACGAATTGTCAACCAACTGTTAAATTTCCAACCAAGTAGATCGACTTTTATTGAAGAAGATTAAATTTCTACGGAAAAAGACGAATTTTCAACAAAATACATCAATTTTTCACCGAATAGTTGAATTTGAAGAAAAATTGGATCCTCAGCCAAGATAGATTTTTCAAGTCAAAAAGATGAATTTCCAATCAATAAAATGAATGTTCTACAAAAAAGACGAATTTTCAACGAAACAGTTGAATTTTCAACCAAAAAAGATAAATTATCAACCAATAATAGAATAGGTAAATTTTTAGTTTAAAAAGTTAATTTTCAACAACAAAAAAACGAATTTTCTGCAAAATAGTTTAATTTTGAATCAAAAAGATGAATTTTCGACAAGAAAAATAATTTCCTACCAAAAAGACGAATTGTCAACCAACTGTTAAATTTCCAACCAACTAGATCAACTTTTATCCAAGAAGATTAAATCTCTACGAAAAAAAAAAGAGTTTTCAACAAAATACATCAATTTTCCACCGAATAGTTCAATTTTCAACTACAGAAGATCAATTTTCAGTTAAAAAATATAAATTTTCAATCAGAAATAGAAGTTAAATTTTTGAGTTAAAAACATCAATTTCAACCAAGAAAAACCTGAATTTCGAACAAAATAGTTACATTTTTAACGAAAAAGGTGAATCTTGAAACAACAAATGAATTTTTAAGAAAAAAGTTCCACTTTTATCCCAAATTTTTTTAAATTTTTAATAAAAAACAGTTAAATTCAACCAAAACAGACGAATTTTCAACAAAATAGTTGAATGATCAACGAATACAGATTAATTTTCAACCGAATAGTTCAATTTCCAACCAAATAGATGAATTTTCAACCATGAAGATTAATTTTCTACCCAAAAAAAACGAATTTTTCACAAAATAGTTGAATTTCAACCAAGAAGATTGATTTTCTACCAAAAAAGACTGAATTTACACAAAACACAAAAAGAATTTTGAATAAAGTAGTTACACTTTCAACCAAAAAGATTCATTTTTAACCAAGAAGAATAACTTTATACCAAAATAGATGTATTTCCAACCATATAGTTGAATTTTTAACAAAAACGATAAATTTTCAACTAAAATTATGAATCTTTAAAGACAAAAACCAATTTTTAACAAAGTAGTTAAACTTTGAAACAAATAGTAATATAATTTTTAACGAAAAAATATTAATTCCTTACGAAAAAGGACTTTCTACCAAAAAAGATTTTAGTTTTGAATCAAAAACATTTGAATTCAACCAAAATGACGAATTTTTAACGATTGAGATGAATCCTCAACCAAGAAAGATTTCTCAGTCAAAAAGACGAATTTTCAACCAAATAGTGGAATTTCCAACAAAATAACTAAGTTTTCCAGCTTAAAAGACGAATGTTTTAGAAAAAAATTTACTTTTAAACCTGAAAAGATGAATTTCAACAACAAAGTTAATTTCCAACCAAGAAAGATGAAATTTCAACCCAATAATCGACATTAAAAAAAAGAGTAAACATTAACCAAAAAGAGTTGCAATTTCAATCAAATAGTTTAATTTTCAAACCAAAGAGACGAATCTTTTAGAAGACAGTGGAATTTTGAAACAAATTTTGAATCAAAAAATATGACTTTTCCAGCAATAGATGATTTTTTAATCCAAAAGAACGGATTTTCTATTCAAATAGATTAATGTTCAACAAAACAGTTGAAATTTCGATAAAAAAAGATGACTTTTTAACGAAATAATTGAATTTTCAAAAAAAAAATTAATTTTTAACCAAAAAGATGAATTCTCAACTAAAAATATAATAGTTGACTTTTCAATTAAAAATAATTAACTTTCAATCAAAGAGGAATGATTTTATAGTCAAAAGATGAATGTTCAACAAAACGGTTAAATTTTCGACTAAAAAGATGAAATTTTTATCCCAGAAGATTAATTTCCTATCGAAAAAGACGAATTTTTAACCAAATAGTTAAATTTTCTACTAGAAAAAAAAATTTCTAATAAAAACTAGAATAGCTCAATTTTTAGTTCAAAAAATAAATTTTTAACAAAAAAACAACGAATTCTCAACAAACTAGTTTAATCTTCAACCAAAACAGATAATTTTTCAACAAATAAATTGCTTATTTTTAACCAAAAAACATTAATAAAATATTAATTTTCAATCTAAGAGATGATTTTTTAACCGTAATGATGGAATATTCAACTGGATTTTTAATTTGCAGTTAAAAAATTAATTTTCAACCACAAAAAAAAAAACGAATTTTCAACCAAATAGTTGAATTTTCTACTAAAAAATAAAATAAATTTCTAATCAAAACTAGGACAGTTCAATTTTTAGTTCAAAAAATAAATTTAAAAAAAAACGAATTTTCAACGAACTAGTTCAACCTTCAACAAAAACAGATAATTTTTCAACAAAATAATTGCATTTTTAACGAAAAAACAACAATTTTCTACTAAAATAATTGAACTTTCAACCAAGAAGACGAATTTTCAACCAAAGAGATAATTTTTCAACTAAAATGATTGAATATTCAACTGAATTAGTAAAATTTTCAGCTAAATTAATTAATTAATGACATTTTTTTAATCCAATAATTTTTTGCTGTTAATGTAATAAAAGCGAATTCAATTCCGTGTGCTTTCTTTGATTAGAATTGGTGGGAATTTGACTGAGTTATCAAATTTTAAGTTAATTCAATTTTAATTATCATTAAAATAATTTTAATAAATTATAATTATAAATTATAATTTTCAACAAAACAGTTGAATTTTTAACCAAACTTGAACCAAAAACAGTTGCATTTTCAACAAAATAATTGTATCTTTTAGAAGACAGTTTAATTCTAAACAAAAAAGGTGAATTTCAAATCCAAATGACGATTTTTTATCCAAATAGACGGATGTTCAACAAAACAGTTGAATTTTCAACCAAAAAGGATCAGTTTTTAACAAAATACTAATTGAATTTCCAACAAATAGTTGAATTTTTAACCAAATATTGGAATTTTCTACCTACAAAAATGAATTTTCAACAAAATAGTCGAATTTTGAAACTAAAAATATTAAAGTTCAACCAAAGACAGTTGAATTTTCAACAAATAGATGAATTCTCAATGAAAAATTAAATAACTGTGATTTCAACAAAAAAAGACGAATTTTCAACAAATCAGTTAAATCCTCAACCAAACCAGATAATTTTTTAACAAAGCAGTTGCATCTTGAACCAAAAAACATTAATTTTCTTCTAAGACAATTGAATTTTCAACTAAAAAAGCTAATTTTTTAACCAAAGAGATGATTTTTCACCTAAAATGATTGAATATTCAACTAAATTAGTAAAATTTACAGTTGAATTAATTAATTTTCGACAAAAAAAAAGATTTTTCAACAAAATAGTTCACTTTCAACTATAGTAGTTAAATTTTCTGTTAAAAAATTAATTTTTAAGAAACAAAAAAAAACTAATTTTCAACAAGAGTTAAAATTTCAAATAACAGTTAAAGTTCCCACTAAAAAATGAGAATGTAAAAAGTTCCAATCAAAAATAGAATAGTTTAATTTTCAGTTCAAAATATCAATTTTAAACAACAACAAAAAAACGAATTTTTAAAACAATAGTTTAATCGTCAACCAAAACAGATAATTTTTCACCAAAACAGTGCATACTGAACAAAAAAAAATTAATTTTCTACTAAAATAATTGAATTATCAACCAGATGAATTTTCAACTGAAAAAGCTAAATTTTCAACCAAAAATTGAATAGTCAAATTTTCAGTTGAAAAACCTAATTTTCAAGCAAAGAGATGTATTTTCAACTAAAATGGTTGAATATTCAACTGGATTAGTTAAATTTTCAGTTAAAAAAATGAATTTTCAACAACAAAAATTTCAACCTAATAGTTCATTTTCAACTGGAATAGTTAAATTTTCAGTTAAAAAAAAATCTTTTTTAACAACAAACAAAAAGAATTTTCAACTAAATAGTTCAAGTTTCTACTAAAACAAAGTTCCAATCAAAAATAGAATAGTTAAATTTTCAGTTCAAAACATCAATTTTCAACAAAAACAAACAAACGAATTTTCAAAAAAAATAGTTTAATCTACTAAAATAATTGAATTTTCAACCAATAACATGAATTTTGTAATAAAAAAAATAAATTTTCAACCAAAAATTGAATGCTTAAATTTTCAGTTGAAAAACTGAAATTTCCACCAAAGAGATGCATTTTTAACTGGAATGATGGAATATTCAACTGGATCTTAAATTTGCAGTTAAAAAATTAATTTTTAACCACAAAAAAAAAACTAATTTTCAAAAAATAGTTAATTTTCAACAATTTTTTGTTGTTGTTGAAAATATAACTGATTGAAAATTAATCTTTTTTAGTTGAGGATTAAACTATTTTTTTTAAAATTTGCATTTTTTGGATGAAATTTCTAAGAAAAATATATTAGTTAATATATCAACTTAAAAGACATTAATATTAAACGAAAAAAGTTATATTTAACAAAAAAAAAAAGAATTTCCAGCAAAATACTAGAATCCTCCACCAAAAACAGATTAATTTTCAACTAAACAGTTGCATTTTTAACCAAAAAGACGATTTTCGATCAAAAGAGTGGAATATTTAACCAAGAAAGATTTTTCAGTGTAAAAAATAAAAGAATTTCAAACAAATTATAAAATCAAAAAAATAATTCTTAATAAAAAATTTGATTAATTATTCTTTTTAAGTTTATTGTTTATTCGTTTATTTGTTTTTAAGGATATATAAATCTAAAAAGGCGAATGTTCAACAAAACAGTTATATTTTTGATAAAAAAAAGTTGAATTTTCAACAAAATAATTAGTTATAATAATAGTTTCTTGAAAACGGGGAAAAAAGATAAATTCTTTTTAAAAAGGGGGAATGGGGCAAAGAGTGTGAATATTATAATTGAATTTTAAACTAAATTAAAAAATGTCCAACTGCTATTCAGGCTTGCAATTTAAAGAATTAAGAACTTTGAATACGGATTCACGAAATTAGAAATTGTTCAATTTCAAACGCTATTTTTTAAAAATTTTCCAGAATAAAGCTTTAGTGAGAAATTATTCAATTTTTAATGTTCTCAATTACAATAGTACAATTTTTTATAGTTTTGAATTTCAATTTTAAAAGTTTAATTGTGATTAAAATTGAAACTAAGTATAGCAAACATCTGAGAAAACGGAAAAAAGTAGATTAGTCGGATTTTTTTTTCAAAGAAGTCGAAAAAGTCGCACGATCCGAGCCCTGTGATTCAAACTTAATCCAGTTTAAAAGCCATTTAATTTGAAATTTATGAAAAATTAAACCTGAAAATTACTCAATTTATTATGAATGCTTTCAATTTGAAATTTTTATATTATGCTGATTAATACAATTCTGCGATTTTTGCATTTACTTCGAAACTTTCATTTTGTGACCTTTAAGTCTTCTTTAACGTCCAACATTCAAATTTAACTACGAAATTCTTGGAAAATACAACTAAAACTGAATCCAACGATCATATTTAGACAACAACAATTTAAAATTCAAATTAGAAAAATACCAAAATAAAAAAAGAGGAAAGAAAAAGGCAACAAAAAAACAAAAACGAAAAAAATTTACAAAAATTAGCCTTATTTTTCTTATGTTAATAGTTAATAGTTAAATTTTCAGTTGAAAAAATTAATTTTCAACCAAAGAGATGTATTTTCAACTAAAATGATGGAATATTTAACTAAATTAGTTAAATTTTCAGTTGAAAACATTAATTTTCAACTACAAAAAAGAATTTTCAACAAAATAGTCAATTTTGAACTGAAATTTGTTAAATTTTCAGTTAAAAAAATTAATTTTCAACAAAAAAAAAACGAATTTTCAACAAAGTAGATAAATTTTCAACCAAAGAGTTGAATTTTCAGTTAAAATTATTTTAAGTATTCCTATTTATTTATCACAGTCTTTCCCCCTTTGAACATTCTTCCACTTAGATTCCAACTGAATTAATAAAACCCAATAAGAAAATCTAATTATTCTTGACTGAAAGTTAATTCTTTTTAATTTAAAAATCTTACTTCTATATTTTTGGTTGAGAATTCCTCTCGTTTGGTTAAACATTTTATTATTTGGTTAGAAATTAATTTATTTTGTTGAAATTTCAACTGTTTCGTTGAACATTAATCTTTTTGTAAAAATTTTACCTTTTGTGGCCGACAATGTAACTGTCTGGTTGGAAATTAATCTGTTTCGGTTGAAAATTAACTTTTTTGTTGAAAGATCAACTGTTTTGTAGACAATTCGTATTTTTTGCTCGAAAACTCAAAAATTTGGAAGAAAATTTAACTGCTTGGTTGAAAATTCGTCTTTTTTGATAGTAAACCAATTTTTTTTTGTTAAAAATGAATCTGTTTCAGTTGAGGATTCAAATATTTTGTTAAAAATTCGTTTTTGTTGGTTACATTTTTTTGTTTGAATATCAAATATTACATTTTTCGTTGAAAATTTATATTTTTAAGTTGAAAATTCAACTCCTTGGTTCAAAGTTGAACTACTTTCTTAAAAATCTTTATAATTTGTATTGAAAATTCATATTCTCGGGTTGAAAAATCAACTGTATTGTAGAAAACTCGTCTTTTTGGCTTGAAAATTAAACAATTTGGTACCAAATTAAACTGTTTTGTTGAAAAATCGTTAAAATTGTTGAGAAAAAAAACTGAAAATTAATCAAATAAATGTTGATGGTGTCATAAAAAAGTAACTTTAATGTAAAAACTGTAATATTGAAAGTTTAGTGTAACGTAATTTAAAGTTTAATGTAAAAACATTAAAGGAACTTTTTACGACCCTGGTCAATAACTCATTATTTCCTTGACATTAATCAAATATAAACTATTTAATTAAAAATTTATGTAATTTGTTGAAAATTCGACCTTTTTTGTAAAAAATTATTCTTCTTGGTTAAAAATTCAACTAATTGCTTAAAAATTTAAGCATTTTGTGGAAAATTAATCGTCTGTGTTGGAAATTAATCTTTTTGGTTAAAAATGTAACTATTTGGTTCATAATGCAACTGTTTGATTGACAATTAATCATTTTTGGTTAAAGATTTAACTATTTAGTTGAAAATTCGTCCTTTTTGGTTCAATTCAACTGTTTTTTTATTAAAAATTAACATCTTTTCTGGTTAAAATATCGACTATTACATTTTTTGTTGAGAATTCATCTTTTTTGCTTGAAAATTCGCTACAACGTGTTGGAAAGTCGAACTGATTTGTTAATTCATAAGAAATAATAAGTTTACAGATTTCTGATACATTTTTCTTGATTTGTAAATGAATTTCACAAAAATCCTCAAATTTTACAAGAAAAATGTAAAATTCCACTCTGGATGTTTAGACATAATACTTTTTTAAAGTCATTTTTACACTGTCCTTATTTTACATATTATGTTTCTATAATTTTACACTACCATTAAAATTTCTTTTGATAAGGCCATAAACGTTGACCTCACTTTATATAACATCTGTTTTCTATTTAAATATTGTTCGAAGGATATTTATGAAATTAGCAGATTTTTAGAAATACATGCTTTGACTACTTTTTGAAAAAATGGTTTCTTAACCATTCGGATCTCGTCACCCATTTCGAAAAATCACCGAAAGCTTTTTCTTGATTATTTGCCCAAGTGACAGGAAAAAGGGTTTGGCAATTTTCAATTTAAAGGCACTTTCGAGAAAACGATAAAATACGTTTTACTGTCCAAAATGAACGAGTTTTTACGACCAGATCACCATGATTTTTTACGAAAGTAGCGAAAATAAATTCTTTTAAATCAAATTTAATATAGGAATTATGTTGCATTTTTTACAAAATGGTAGAATTTTCAAGCAAACAAGATGAATTTTTAATCATTTTTAAACAATTAACTTTCAAATGAAAAACAAAATTAATTCTATACCAAAAAAGATCATTTTTCTACCCAATGGTGAATTTTCTATCCAAAAGGACAAATTTTTCTATCCAGAAGGACGAATTTTCTATCCAAATAGAAGAATGTTCAACAAAACTGTTGAATTTGACACAAAAAAAACTTTCCATAAAAAGATTAATTTGTAATTGAGGAGGACGAGTTTTCTATCCAAAAGGACGAATATTTATCAAAAAAATTTAATTTTTAAACCAAAAAATATTACTTTTATATCAAAAGATCAATCTTCAATCCAGTAGGACAAATTTGTTATGCAAAAAGACGAATGCTCAACAAAAGAGTTGAATTATCGACCAAAAAACATGAATTTCTAACCAAATATTTGAATTTTTAATCAAATAGTACAATTTTTAATTTAAAAAATATCAATTCTGCACCAAAAATATGAAAATTCCATCCGAAAAGACGAATGTTCAACAAAACAGTTGAATTTTCAACGAATAAATATTACTTTTCTATCGAAATATGAATCTTTATCCAAAAAGACGAAATTCCAACAAAATAATTAAAATTTCAACCAAATATTAGATTTTTTAACAAAAAAGATTAATTCTGCACTAAAAATATAACTGTAGAGACTTTTCAATTAAAAAGAATTAACTTTCAACCAAAAGACATGAATTTTCAATCCAAAAAGACAAATTTTTAACAAAAGATTAGAGTTTTCAAGCTAAAAAATCGCATGTTTTAGAAAAAATTGGACTTACACCCAAAATGATAAATTATCAACCAAGAAAGATAAATTTTTAACCACATAGTTGAATTTCCAAGCAAAAAAGAATTTTTAACAAAAAGGTTAAACTTCTAACGAAACAATTGAATTTCCGAACCAAAAAGACGAGTTTTTAAGAAAAGAGTTGAGTTTTCAAGCTAAAAAATTGGATGTTTTAAACTCAAAAACATCAATTTTCGACAGAAAAGTTAATTTTCAATCTGCAAAACAAAATATTTAAACCAAAAAGACGATTTCTCAACAACAGAATTGAAATTTCAGCCAAGAAAGATTTTTCAGCCAAGAAATGAATTTTCAAGCCAAAAAGTTAATTTTCGAGACAAAATTTAATTTTTGACCAAGTAGTTGAATTTTCAAGCAAATAATAGAATTTTTAACTAAAAAAAGATGATTCTGGACCAAAAATCTGCAGAACTAGATTAATTTTTCACCAAACTGTTGCAATTTTAAACAAAATGGAAAAATTTTTAAACAAACAAGACAAATTTGCAAGTAAGGAATATTTTTCAGTCAAGAGAGAAACATAATTTCAACCAAATTGTGAGCCAAAAAGGCAAATTTTCACCAAAAAAGTTCACTTTTAGCCAAACAGTTGAATTTTCAACCAAAAATATTACTTTTCTTCAAAGAAATTAATTGTTTATCCAAAAAGACAAATTTTCAACGAAACAGTTGAATTTTCGACCAAAAAAGATAACTTTTTAACAAAATATTTGAATTTTGAACAAAATAATTAAATTTTTAAGCAAATACTATAATTTTCAACTAAAAGAGATGAATTCTGAATCAAAATCATAGTAAGACTTTTCAGATAAAAATAATTAACTTTCAAACAAAGGAGATGAATTTTCAATCCAAAAGAACATAAGTTCTATTTGGAAAAAAAAAGGTTTTTAACAAAACATTTGAATTTTCAATAAAATAATTAAATTCTTAACCAAATACTGGAAATCTTAACCAACAGAGATGAAGTCACAGATTTTTCACAGAATTTACAGTTTTATAAATTGATCAAAAAATTTGCAAATGTTGAAAAATTTGTCCGGAAATTTAATTAATTTTTTTTGTAAATTAGCTCATTCCCTGTGCATGCTAGATGAAATTTGTACTTATATAAGACGAAGGACACTTAATTTCCAGCAAATCTAAAAAAATAAATACCACAAATAGTTCTTTTAATTGAGGCAGATATGTTTACCTCAATCAAATACCTGTTTTTTGTTTAAACATGGTTTGAAGAATGTTTATAAAATAAGAAACTTTTAGAAATGTGTCTTTAGATTACTTTTTTCGAACTGAAAAATAGAATAATCTGAACAAATTGGTTCTGAATCAACTACAAACGAATTTCACTTTGGAAATTTAATAATTTTAGATTTAAATGTAACAATTTTCAATTTCGAAAATGATCCTTAAGATATTCTCAAGTCGAAATATATTGAATTTTCAACAAAATAGTTGAATCTTCAACCAAAAGATATGAATTTTCAAACCAAAAAGACGAATTTTTAATAAAAGACTTGAGTTTTCAAGCTGAAAAGTCGAATGTTTTAGAAAACATTTGAATTTTAAATCCGAAAAGATGAATTTTCAAGCAAGAAGATTAATTTTCTTCCAAAAATTGCAAATTTTCAACCAAACAGTTGCACTTACAACAAAATAGTTGACTTTTCATTTAAAAAAGATAAATTTTCAGTCAAAAATGGAATAGTTAAATCTTGAATAAAAAAATGAATTTTCAACAAAGTAGTTCAACTTTAAAGCAACTAATTGAATTTTCAAAAACAATTAAATTAACCCAAAAAAGACTAATTTTCAACAAAACAATTCAACCAAAGAGTGGCATTTAGAACCAAAAAGTTGAACTTTCAAGCAAAAGAGACGAATTTTCACCAAAATTTTGACCAAACATTTGAATTTTCAACTAAAACAGTAGAATTTTCAACCCGAAAAGATCAATTTTTAACCAAGAAAATTAATTTTGTACAAAAAAGACGATTTTTCAACAAAATACATGAATTTTGAAATAAATGGTTGACTTTTTAACTAAAAATGCCCAATTTCCAATTAGAAATGAAACAGTTCAATCTTCACCCAGACAAAAAAAAAACAAATTTTAGCAGAGCAGTTCAATTTTAAAACAATTTGATTTTACAAAAACAGTTGAATTCAACCAAAAAGACAGATTTTGAACAAAACAATTGAATCCTCAACCAAAATATATTAATTTTCAAACCAAGAAAATGAAATTGTAACTAAGAAATATTTTTCTGTGAAGAGAGAAACAAAATTTCGAACAAACTGTTGAATTGCCAAGCCAAAAAGACGAATTTTTACCAAAAAAGTTAATTTGCAACAAACTAATTCATGTTCAAGGAAATAATTAACAACCAAAGAAATTAATCTTCAACAAACAAATTTTTTTTTACAAAGTAGTATAATTTTCAACCGAGCTGATGAATTTTCGAAACAAAAAGACGACTTTTTAACAAAATAGATGAATTTTGAACGTAAAAATACAATTTCTGAATCAAAGACTTAATAGTAACTTTCCAATTTTTTAAAATTAACTTTTTCAACAAACAATGAAGACATTTAAAAAAAAGTGAATTTTCAATTCAAAAGGACGTATTTTCTATATAAAAAAAAAACGAATTTCCAACAAACCCGTTGAATTTTCGACCAAAAAAAATGACTTTAACAAAATAGTTGAATTTTCAACAAAATAATTAAATTTTCAACCAAATAATAGAATTTCTAGCCAAAAAAAAGATGATTCAGGACCAAAAAAATAACTGCAGATTTTTAAATTAAAAATAATTAACTTTAAACTACAAAAGATGTATTATCAATCCACAAAGACGAATGATCAAAATAGTTTAATTTTCGACCAGAAAAGATGAATTTTTAACAAAATATATGAATTTTCAACCAAAAATTACATTTTTAAGCTAAAAATAGAAATTTTAACTAAAAGAGGTAAATTTTCAAGCCAAAAAGACGAATTTTTAACAAAAGATTTGAGCTTTTAAGTTAAAAATTCGCACGTTTCAGAAAAAATTGTCTCTTAATCCCAAAAAAATAAATGCTGAAGAAAAAAGTTAATTTTCATCCAAGAAAGATGATTTTTTGGTCATATAGTTGAAATTTCAATCAAAAAAGAAGAATTTTTAACAAAAAGGTCGGAACTTTTATCCAAATAGTTGAATTTTCAAACTACAAAAATGAAAATTAGAACCAAAGACGATTTTTGCAACAAAAAAAGATTACTTTTCCAACAAAAGATCAATTTTCTTTCCAAAAAGACGAACGTTAAGAAAAAAGTTGAATTTTCGATCAAAAAAGATGACTTTAAAAAAATATTTTAATTTTTAACAAAATAATTAAATTTTCAAGCAAATATTAGAATTTGCAACTAAAAAATATGAATTCTGAACCAAAAACATAGTAACAGACTTTTCAGATAAAAAGAATTAACTTTCATCCAAAAGAGATGAATTTTCAATCCAAAAGAATAAATTTTCTATCCAAAAAAACGAATGCTCAACAAAAAAGTTCATTTTCAATCAAGAAAGATGAATTTCTGATTACATAGCTGAACTTTCAATAAAAAAAGAAGAATTTTTAACAAAAAGATCGAACTTGTAACCAAATTGTTGAATTTTCGACCAAAAAAGATGACTTTAACCAAATATTTTGATTTATAAAAAAAGTAATTAAATTTTCTAGCAAATGCTAGAATTTTTAACTAATAAAGATGAATTCTGAACCAAAAATATAGTAATCGACTTTTTAGAAAAAAAAAGAATTAACTTACATCCAAGAGATGAATTTTCAATCCAAAAGAATAAATTTTCTATTCAAAAAGACGAATTTTGCAACAAATCAGTTGAATTTTTGACCAAAAACGATTACTTCTAAGCAAAATAGTTGAATTATCAACAAAATAAATAAACTTTCAATCAATTAGTAGAATTTTTAACCAACAGAATTAATTTTCAACCATAAAAGATGAATTTTCAATAAGATAGTTGAATTTGCGATAAAAAAGATGACCTTTTAAGAAAATAGTTGAATTTTCAAAACAAATATTTAATACTTAAACAACAAAATGAATTCTCAACTAAAAGTATAATAGTAGACTTTTCAATTAAAAAGAATTAACTTTCAGCCAACAAAGATGAATTTTCAAGCAAAAAGACGAATTTTCCAACAAATCAGTTGAATTTTTGACCAAAAACGATTACTTCTAAACAAAATAGTTGAATTTTCAACAAAATAATTAAACTTTCAATCAAATAGTAGAATTTTTAACCA
>CAKNYM010047123.1:0-17086 GCA_932195095.1 Andricus curvator | reverse complement strand
CATTATTTAAACAATTTTGATAAACAAATCAAGAGTTTGGCTATTTTCTAATGAATAGGCTCAATTTGTTTACGGAATCAATGAAGAATGTTTTTCAAATAACTCTTTCCTATGTATGATACTTTTAAAATTTACAATAATTATTAATTAGTTAAACATGTTTATCAACATATCCAGAGTTTAGCTATTTTTCAAGGGATAGGCACAATTTATTTATGGAGTCAACTAAGTATGTCTTTCCGAAGACTCTTTTTCTATGTTTCTTTACAAATTCAGATTTTGGCTATTTTCAACAAATAGGCTACATTTTTTATAGAATTAACCAAGAATATCTTTCCGATTACTTTTTTCTATAATGCTATAAAAAGTTTTTCTGATGACTCTTTTCTATGCTGCTTTGTAAATTTGCAAGAATTAATAATGATTTAAACCATTTTCATTAAAAAATTTAGAGTTTGGCTATTTTTTAACAAATAGGCTACATTTTTTTACAGAATTAACTAAGAATATCTTTCCGATGACTTCATTATGCTCTTCAAATTTCCAAGATTTGTAAATTATTTAAAATATTTTCATGAGCAAATTAAGAGTTTGGTAATTTGTCGCAGATGGTCATTCATCCGAATGCTATGCACGCTCGAAATGGCTTGACATCTGGACTCTTCTCGAGCCGAAATTTTATAGGTTTTTTTCCAAACTTGCATGAAAATGTTTAGAGTTGCACAATTATTTATTCTGCATCGTGAGAGGGTACCCATGCGAAGCCGTGTACACATCAAAATTATTGAAGAAAAAGTTAATTACATGGTATTTTATTGAACTTCATTTCCAAATAAAATAATTACATGGAAATAAATTGGTCGCGCGCTGAGCGCGCGCATGAGGCTATAGTTTTGTTGAAAAATTAATTTTTTAACTAAAAATATAACTATTTCATTTTTCGTTGAAAATGTATCCTTTTCAGCTGAAAATTCATGTATTTTGTTGAAAATTCTTCTTATTGGTAGAAAATCAATCTTTATAGTTGAAACTTCATTTTTTGGTCGAAAATTCAACTATTTGGTTAAAAATTCATTTTTTTAAATTGAAGATTCATCATTATAGTCGAAAATTCATTTTTTTGTTAAAAATTGAACTATTTTGTTGAAAATTCTTTTTTTTTGTTGATATTCGTTTTTTTGTTGAAATTCGTTTTTTGTTGTTGAAAATTCTTTTTCTTTTTTGGTTGAAAAATTGTTTGTTGTTGAAAATTAATCTTTAAACTGAAAATTAACAACTCCGTGGTTGGTTGCAAATTTATCTTCTTTATTTGGAAAGTCAACTTTTGGTTGACAATTCATTTCTTTGGTTGCAAATATAATTATTTTGTTGAAAATAATTTTGTTATGGTTAAAAATTGATCTTTTTTAGTTCAAAATTAATGTATTTTGTTGAAAATTCGTCTTTTTGGTAGAAAATTGATCCTATTGGTTGAAAAATTATCTTTTTGGTTAAACATTAATTTTTTTGGTTGAAAATTCAACCTGAAAGAAAAATGTATAAAGGTAAGGGAAAATGAAAAATTGGTCAGGGAAAAGTCAGGAAAAGTTAGGGAATTTTAAAATTCGTATTTTGTACAAGCCCTGCAAATAACTTACCTTAAATTAAACTGTATCATGAGTGGGGGAAATTAGAGGTTGAAGGGGGTGAGAAATGACATAATGTCCTGATTTTCCGATCAAGCCATTTTGCCACCCTATAATTGATGAAAATAAATTTGGGCTCAAGCTCTAGACTCAAAATTCAATCGCCATAATTTACCAAAGATAATACCTTTGAGTCTAGTCTATAAATACTAGAATCAAATCATTTTTAGATTCCAAGCCGCACTCATGTTTTTGAATAGAAAAAACACTGCCTAATTTTAATATATAAAACTATTTATTTTATAGCACTAGGGCCCAAAAACCCACAGACAAATCTTCTACATCGTGGTTACATTTATTCACACTATTTACAAACTTATCATTTAATCGCTTCGCCTTATCTTATCGCAAATACGCCTTTCACTTCTCGCATCGCACGCATCTAATTTTTCGTTACTACCATTTTGCTCACTCTTGATCCTCGCCCGCTTTGATTCTATCCATTGCCTGTTGTCCTTTCTATACGCTCCATCTCTTCTCGTATTTTCAGATAACGACAAATTTGGGGGAAAAAACTATATTCAATTATTTGAAATCATTAAAGACATTGAATCCAATATTACAAAAATACCTGAGAATAAAATTGATGAATTTAGATCAAAGTTTATGGGTTTATCTATAATGATTTTTTAAACAATGATAATCCAAAAACTTGGTTAGAAAAAGAATTGAATGAGGGTTTAATTGAAGCAAAATTTTTCTGTAAGGATAAATGAATCCATATCTTTTATAATTAAAAGATTATATTTTATATAATCGTGAGAGTACAAATATAGGAAATATGCCCGACAAACATATATTTAATTTGAATAAAAATAGTAAGCGACTGCTTAAGACGACAACCAAAGCAAAACTGACTCTATTTCACCTCCCCTGAAGATATTAGGCCCCTTGTTGGCCCCACGATCGCCAATGTTTAGTCTACGACTCTATGAGTGCAGTTCCACCGACCGAGCTTAGGCGGCGTGGCGTCGCTTATACGTGAGTAGCGCGGCCTGTCCAGTGGCTTAGAGGTGGAGGGGATACAGAGATTGAAAAAAGACCGCCGATGCTACCTCGCTCACTCCTATGTATCCCCTCCACCTCCAAGCCGCTGGATAGGCCGCGCCACTCACGACTATCGCTACAAGGCGCCAGCATGTTTATATGACGACTTCTACGATCCCTCGAAACAGTCTGTCTCAGCTCAAGTTAGCTTCAGTGTGATTCCATAATAATTTCCACTTCATTTCTTAAAAAATCATCCAGAATTAATGATCACAAAATCAGACAAATGAGGAAATATTACAGTAGCGATTCATAAGGATGTTTATGTATATTCAAAAAATGTTGCATATCTTTAATTATAAAGATATTTTTCAATTGATTCCTAATAATCCCACCAAAATGCTTCAAAAAGGGACTTTTAAAATTTTAGACAAAATGAGAACTAATAAATACTTAGGTAATAATATTGAAAGATGTAATATTGATACAACGAGTACTAATCTCTCCTTGGCCTTGTTAAAGCTCACAAAGCTGATTACCCTCTACGACCAGTTATTTCAACAATAGGTTCTCCAACTAGAAAATTGGAAGAATTATTGAGTCAAATTATTAAAAAATCCATAGAAATCTCAAAAACATCAATTAAAAATAGTCATGCTTTCTTAAAACTAATTGACAACGTAATAATACCTTTAGATCACATATTTGTCTCTTTGGATGTAATAGCTATGTTTCCAAATATCCCTGACGAAAGAGTTGAAATTGCTATACAAAAAAGTTGGGATTTGATTAAAATTAATACCAAAATTCCGAAAAACAATTTCTTGATGCTATAAAATATGTTTTCATTTAGCATATTTCAAATTTAATAATAATTTTTATAAACAAAAGTTTGGAACTCCCGTAGGATCAGTCTTGTATCCTATTTTAGCTGAAATTGTTATGGAGGATTTAGAGAATGAAGTTTTCCAAAAAATTGATTTTTATGCAAGATATGTTGATGATTCAGTACTTAGTGTACATAAAAATAATGTCAACACTCTTCTTAATTCTTTTAATAGTATACACCCAAGATTACAATTTACTGTTGAAATTGAAACTGAAGGAAAATTAAATTTTCTTGATTTGACTTTAATTAAAACCGATGAAATACATATTATCACTGACAGGTATAGGAAAAATATTTGTCCAGAAAGAACACTTAGTTTTCTCTCAAATCACTCTATTCAAAATAAGATAGGAATTATTAAAAATTTTATTGATAGAGCCCTTAAATTATCACATCCAGTTTTCCATGAAAAAAATTTTGAACTATGTAAACAAATTCTTTTTCTAAACCATTATCCTTTTGAGTTCATTGAAAAACATGCGCATAACAGAATAAATTATATTAAAAACAAAAACAATGATCAAAATAAAATAAACAGAGAAGATTATAATAAAGACACAAAGGGCACTTAGAGTTATTAGGAAAAATGAACATGAAAATAATTTTCACAGAAGTCCTAGATATCACTCAGTCCTTTCAAAGCATAAAGTTACACATGGTCATGACTTCAATCGGAATGATGTTAAAATTCTTTATCATGAAAAAAATCAGAAAAAGAGATAATTCATGGAGATATTATTTATAAAGAGAGAAGGACTAAGAATGCTATTAATTTAAAAAGAGACCTCTTAAGATATAACAAAGTATGGGACAGAGTTATTAATTGGTTAAAGTAATTTTCTTTGACTAGATAATAGAAAGAATTCTTTTTTATTAAACAATCAATTTCTCAATAAATATATTTGATTACATTAAACCTAATCAATTTTTAATTAATACTGATTGAAATATTTTCTTTACAGGTATATTAATTTTTTTCATATCTTTAGTTATTCCCTATAAATTAGGGTTACCATCCGTCCTGGTTTTTCGGGACATGTCCTCTTTTTTCGAGATCTGTCCTGGTGTCCTGGTTTTTTCTTGAAAATAGGCAAAATGTCCTGGTTTTTTACGAAACCAAGATTTTTGACAGCAAATATTTTATATTTTTATTTTTCTTGTTGCGACATTAACGAGCGTGATAGTATGCATGTTAAAATATATGTTATATTATTAAATAGATAATTAAATGATTAAATAACCATGAATACAATAATAGTACATTATTTATACCATTTTTGTGTTGATGACCTTTTCTTTTTTTTTTTTTTAAGGATCGCTTGAAAATTTTTGACCGTCCTGGTTTTTCACCCGAACCAGATGGTAACCCTATATAAATAATCCCTGATGAGGAGGTCTAAATTGGCCTCGAAACATGTTGGTCCCCTAGTAGCATAAAAATGACGGAGAAAGGAAAAAGTTAGAGGTTGGTTTTTGGTTGAGTTTTTCCCTTTTTCTCCCTCTTTTTTTTTCATTGTGTTATTCTTGTCTCTAATGAGCCGAAAAGTTGGGTTGTTTGGTAGTTTATTTTTCTAATTGTAAATCTTTTTCTTGCTTATTTTGCAAAAATTATTCATGATAAAATGGATTTCTTTTCAATCTTAACGAAAAAATTTTCTTATTTTCTATAAATAATTATTCTATCCTTTACCTCCATCTTTCTCTTTCCCCCCTTTCCTTCTTCCTTCCACCATTCTACCACCTCCACTTTTCCCTTTCTGAACGAATTCATGCAAAATCGTTCACACTGTCGCGCTTCCTTTTTCTATCTTATCACAATTTTCCAGTCCATGTTTGAAAGTCCCACTACCTCCTGCATTTTCCCTCCTCTCTATTTCAGTATATTTGTTCCACTCTTATCCATTTATATTGCTCATTATATCTAACTTCTCTTATTTTATTTTCTATTTCTATCAACTCTTGTATCTTCTTTTCCTTCCATGTATTTTCTTGACCCATTCCTCTGACCATGACAGTTACACACCTATAAAAAAAAAGTAGTAGTAGTAGTAGTAGTAGTATATTCAAGTAGCGTACCTTTCTCTCTCTTTCATTTCATTATTCTTCCCTGTTCCATTTTCTCTTTACCTCATGGGAACCGCAGAACTGCGATATGCCATCTGGTGGCGAAAAATATTACTAGTCAAAGTGGGTCGGTTTAAAATACCATGTGCTAATTGTGTTGAAAATAGTGAAACGAAATAATTAAAATAGTTGTGATTTTATAGGAATGAAATTCAGTCTCAAGAAGACGAAAAGCAGATCGTTTCGTTCTGCAAAGACCAAGAAGTTCGTTTTCATAAATTTCCTGAATCTAAAAAAAGTCATGTATTATTAAAATTGTTGTTAAAAAAAAGGTCAGTTGCAAAGAATTAGAATCTATGAAAAAGTCAATTAACTATTTTGACCAAATTAATTTCCGATAATCGTGTTTCTATTATTCGGTTTGTTATGAAAGTGCAACCTAACCTAAAAGTTACGAATTTTTGGTTGAAAAAAAAATATTTTCCACGAGGAGATAAAGTGATGATTCTGTACGGCTAGTCTTACAGTTTATATAATTTTTGTATTTCGCACTTTCATGCTTATATGTCGACATATTTAATGAAATTACATGCACAATCGAAATAAGACTGCAACAACGTGTTTGCACTTTTTCCCCAATCCAGCTTTGCAACTGCACACTACATCTTTTACGTCACCTTGGAAGCTTATTTGTCCTCTTATTTTATGAGGTTTATCCCTCAAACTTGAAGTTTCAATACGAAATTCAATTATATTTTAATACAAGTTTCGTCTTTCGGCTTCTTTACTACAAAATATGACATGTCCAGCATGCAAAACTCGTTTTCCTTCAACAAAATTTCTGCAGGAAGGTTTAGATGCCGTGAACCGACAAATTTTAGCGATACTTAGTTTCATTTTTCCTTTGAAATCCACAAAAAAACGGACTTTCACCTTTCACCCTGGCGGACCGAACGAACGGAGCGGATACGCTACGGCGCGGGCGTATCCTTATAGTATTCACATATCGTATCCTCTCCGTATCATGCAAGAAAAACTCATTTAAAAAGGAAGATGATCATTTCACTTGTTGAAATTCGGATTCTACGTGAAATTTTGCGTTAAAAGGTCACAGAGTAATCGCAATAGTTTTTCTTGCAACATTACAAACTTTAAAAAAATATAATACTTATCGACAGCGTGGGCTGAAGGCGACTTCAAACGCAACGTCGACGGATAACGCCTATTGACTGCTACTGAACGACGATGCGTTTGAAGTCGCCTTCAGCGCACGTCATCGATAAGTATTATATTTTTTTAAAGTTTTTAATGTTGCAAGAAAAACTATTGCGATTACTCTGTGACCTTTTAACTCAAAATTTCACGTAGAATACGAATTTCAACAAGTTAAATGTTAATCTTTCTTTTTAATGAGTTTTTCTTGCATGATACGGAGAGGATACGATGTGGATACTATAAGAATAAGCTGTAGCGTATCCGTTCCGTTTGTTCGGTCCGCCAGGGCAGACGTCCACAAACGACCCACTTACGGCGGCCATCTTGTTCATGTGACCTCACGATTTCGGATCCCTCTCCAGCAGACTTTTCTCGTATTTGCAAGCTCTGTTGTACTTTTCAACCTCTCAATACTCTTTCCAACTCTCCATACATTACAACACTATTATATATTATATATATGGTGCATCAAACATTCTGATTGTTTTCTTGTAATCTTCTTTAAATAATTTTCCCCAATGTCCCATACATTTTTCAATAATATGTCTTCTCTTTTAACTTTTTCTTTCACGTGATTCCTGACACATAAACATTTTCTTAAATAAACAATCCTATATAGGACTCACTGTTAGCAAAATTTGTACTAGATTTAGTATACATCCCGTGCAGAAATTTCCCCATCTTTCCCTATTTGAAGTTGGGTTCTGAAGGGGCCCCTATCAGAATATCTAGTCTAGAAAAAACTAATGGGGGCCCTATCAGGTTCTAGTGAAGAATTCCATGCTTCGCATAGGTATGGCAAATCTATCTGTATCTAGTGAGGCCCCGACAAGAAAATTCCTAAAATCTTATTCTTATTACCTAAAGTATTAATTTGGACGGTTTTGACGGTTTTAGTATGCAGAAATAGTGTTTTTTTGTGTGCATGTAAACGCTTTTTCCCCGAAAACTTGATTTAGGGCACTGTTGAACATTTTATTCAGAACCAGGCACGTATGTGTCAGTTAAAGTTAAAGAGGTTATGTAAAGTACAGCTGTCCACTGCTTCGCCAGAGCTTTCAAGTTTTGTGTTTTTATTTCTTGCTGTAATTTTTTATTGTGTTTGACAATTACTCTTCTCCACGATGGAAGAGGAAAGGCGCCTGTAAGAGCAAAGATGATTTCGGAGCAAAAAGTTCCGTTTAATGCAAAAAGTCGAAGAAGAATGCGATGAAAGTGAGGTTATGATGTTTGGAGCTGCTTGCTCCGACGACCACGTGGAAGGTAAATAATGTATTAATAATTTAACATATTTTATTTGAACGAATCATTTAACAGTAAACATCATCTAATAATAACACAACATATAAAAATAATATTCTCCTATATTATAATACAAAAAATGTCAAATAAGTAAATGTACAAAAATTGCGGTGCGTACAAAAATCAACATAAATCAATTATAATGAAGCAAATGGCAATTTTTAGTGTACTATTATTATTTCAGCTGCTATTTCCAACACGCGTAATGATTCAACGGGCCAAAATATCAATGAGAAAGTCTTCCTCACGGACTTGAAAAATATTCTTCCCAACGCCAAGGACTGGGAAGGAGGATGGAAGCTCCGAGCTGCTGTCAATAATAATAATAATAAATAATATTACATTATATTACATTATTATTAATATTAAATCAATTGTGAAATACTCTTAATTTGAATGTTACTGCAGAATATTATTCATCCCAATAACTTAAATCGAACACAGGGGCCCTGTAGGGGCCCCGTAGGGGCCCTTCTCTTTAATAGGGTTACAGGCGGGCGACCCCCACCAGAACCCTACTAGAAAATCTAGTAGGGCCCCCATGGCCAGAGCGTTACGTTCTAGATGGGGGCCCGACTAGTTTTCCTCACAAGAGCCCGATTGGAGATAGGGAAAACTAGTCAGGGCCCCACTAGAGCCCTTTCAAAATTTCTGCACGGGATATGTAATGGAAGCAAGAATGCACAACATGAAATTAAATTTAGTAGCGTACAGTAAATTTAGTATATGCATATACTGAATTTATTATGCACGCATATGAAATTTAGTATACGCGTATACTAAATTCAGTATAAATGTATACGAAATTTAGTATACGCATATATACTAAATTCAGTATACGCATTCCGTTTCGCGTGGGTTCCGTCTTCATCATCTGTAAACATGATCAGATGAAAAATGAAATTAAAGAACAATATTTTAATTTTCAAATAATCATAGAGTTAACCTACATTTACGTTAATAAATTGAACAAACCTTTTAAAGAGAAGACTTCGCAGATCCTCGCAGAAAGAAGCCGAACCTTTTAGCATTACAAGGGACTCAAACAAATGCAGCGGCGCGGCGTATGAGCCTGCTACCGGCCACGTTGCCCGACTCGCGTAAATCGAAACGCGCTTGCGCGGCTGAATATAGTAAACACGTATATGAATTTTAGTATACAGAAACTATGAAATTCATATACGTGAAAGAAACTTACTGTGCACTTAATAAATTTAGTATACATATAACATATACATACATAACATATACATATAAAATATAAGTGTAATGAATTTAGTAAACATATAGGAAATTTAATATGCCCATGTATACTAAGATTGCAAATATTTCTAACAGTGCTTTTATTCGTTCATTTTGCTTCCTCATAGAGGAAGCTTTGTAATAGTAACATTTTCTAAAAATTTTAAATTCATTAAATTAAGCCTTACTCAATTTAAAAATGTCTAATACAATGTTCTAAGCAATTGTCCGGATGTGTGTGCGCGCGCGTGTGTATGTGTGTGTGCGGATTTCACACTTTTTTGTGAACACGATAACTTGAAAACGGTCGCAGATAAATTTTTGAAATGTGGAGGACATATTTTCACCGAGATCGAAGGATTTCTGAAAATATTTCTTGTATTTTTTTTAGTACTCAATAATATTTTTGAAATCGTTTTTTTATAGTAAAACTTTTTTCATTAACATAATTCAAAGTTGATACAACAATATAAAAGATTCCTTGGTTCAAGAAGAATCCATTCACCTATAATATTAATACATTTTATTAAAGAGTAAGGAAATTATGGTAATTTATATTATATTAAAAATCAGTTTTTATAGTAAAATTGTTCTCATGCTCATAATTTAAAGTTGATGTGAGAATAGAAAAGATGTTTTGAATTTTTGATTCGAGACGAATCGATTGACCTATAACACTGATACATTTTATTGAACAGTAAGGAAGCTATGGTAATGCAGAATATTTGAAAACATGGTTTTTTATGGTAAAACTTTTTTCATTAACATAATTCAAAGCTGATACAAGAATATAAAAGATTCTTCGGTTCGAGATGAATCGATTGATCTCGAACCGAAGAATCTTTTATATTCTTGTATCATTTCGAATACAAAATTTGATTTGTCTCATTTGCCTTTGTATTTAAAACTTTTTTTGTATTATTTTGTGATTTTGTATTTTTTGTAAATTTATATTTTTAACTTGATCAAAATGAATAATTTGGTTTGTCTATTATTAAAAAAAAACACTAATGCTTCCTCTATGAAGTGGAAACACTCGAGATCGAATTCACAGCTAGTTTACTTTATTTACTCAATTAACTCAAAAATTGTCAAGTTTTCAAACTGAAAAAAGTAATAATCTAAACACACATTTCTAAAAATTGTTGGTTTTAGAAAAATCCTTCAAACAATATTTGAACAAAAAACATATATATCAATTTGATTAATTGAGGAAAAAATGTATGCCTAAATTAAAAGAAATCTTAATGGTATATTACTGTAAAAATTATATTTGAAATTTCACTAAATAATTTGACATAAATGTCCGGTCATTTTCTAGTGTAATATTGCAGAAATATAAAATAACTCGGACACTGCATGAAGATAAAAAAGTGCCTGATTTTAATAATAATTTTCACGCGTAAGAGTAAAGTTATATTTTCACTGTTAGAAAAATCTGTATTAAATTTAATACAAATGTATATGAAGTCATTTGCATACACGGGAATTGAAATTTAATATACATTAAAATATGAATAGCTGTACACTTTATATTAAATTTAATATACATGTCGGTATAGCAGCGTGCTTGAAAACTCAAAGTGCTTTTATTTCTTTAAATCTTATCAAATATTCGCAATTGAAGTAATAATCTAGAATTCGTCGATTGAATTGCTTTTTATGATTGGAGTGCAACGTACAAGTGGAACTCTTTCCAAAAATTGCCCCGAATGGTAGAAATTTAATGTGAGTATAGTTGAGTGTAGGTTAGGTCTGTCATTTCTTTACGTAATTGAACTTTTCGACTTAAAATCCAATTTTATTTTTGATTAATTGCAAGAAGGTATCATGTTTTATTATTAAGAATCGACAATTACTGCTAATCTTATTTTGATTTTGTGTAAAATGGAATTATCTGAGCGATTATCATCACTGTTAGAAAAATCTCTACTAAATTTAGTATACATGTAATGGAAGTAAGAATGCATAACATGAAATTAAATTTAGTATACCAGCGTACAGTAAATTTAGTATATTCATACTGAATTTAGTATACACGTATATGAAATTTAGTATACGCGTGTACTAAATTCAGTATAAATATACTAAATTTACTGTACGCTGGTATACTAAATTTAATTTCATGTTGTGCATTTTTGCTTCCATTACATTATACTAAATTTAGTAAAGATTTTTCTAACAGTGATGATTGTATATGAAATTTAATAAACACGTATAAATAGCGATTTCATATGCTTGAGATATTAATTTTAATATACATTGGTATTTTAAATTTAATACTATTTTTAACAGTGCAGGTTCCTTTGCAGGATCATGTACAGTTTCCTTCGCCAAATTCCTGCAGAGGAACTGTCAAGATTATACCTGTACATATTCGTGTACAAGTTCGTGTACAGGAACATGTGCAGGAACCTCCGATGTTCCTGCACAGGAATTTTCAGCTGAGACCTCTTTTTACCTAATTTTTATTATTAATTGAATTATAACTGCGTAAAACGTGACCTAATGTCGTTGCAGAATTGTTCATTTTCTTTTGAAATCTAATAATTTTTTCCTAAAAATACCAATAATTTCCGAAGAATAATGATGCACGTCGATCCGAGATGATCATCGACTGATGTCTCGATATATGTATTATATTCGAATTACGAGAACTTTTCGGGATAATATTCTCTGTTCTTCATTTGTTATTCCTCGTCTCATATCGTCTCAAATGTCGAGTAAATTCTCGGTGTCAGTGAGCCACATGTCGTGTTACAGCTAAGAGTTTCCGGTATGGAAACGCAAAAAAGGGTTGCAACAGAAGATGATACACCAGGCGAGAACGAAAAACCACAAGCAACTTGCTCAAAGTATTGTGCACTTAATTCAATAAATTTAAAAACAGTTTTGAAAGTGAATTATATATTTTCACAATTTCAATACAAATATTGATGTAAATTTAAACGTTTGATACTTTTTCTATTTTATGATTGTGTAATTTAAATTTTAAACAATACTAGCATAATTACTTATTTTTATTTTTATCGAAATTGACAAAAATATAAAAACCTAATAGATTTAAATTTAATCTTAATGGCAATCAAGATGCCCGTTAAAGGAATTAGCTACTTTGCGATAAAAACGCGCAGAAATTAAGCATAATTGCAAACCATTGGAGGATTTTTTTAATTTCTTTCTGGATGAGAAAAAATTCCACAGCCAATATTAAAGTTATTAAAATGGCGGACGGTAACACAACGGGAGTAAAACGTCATATCTTGAAAGGATGCATCCAAATGAGTTTCAGGAAACTTACATAAGTCTAAAAAAGTAATTTTAATTACATTTTCAATATCTAATTTTGGTTAACAAATGCATTATATATTAAAAATATGAGCATTTATCCTCTCAATTTTATTTTCTTTTCTTATGAAAGCAGCCCACATACGTTTTATCACACTCTTTTCTTCACTGAATAAATATTTTAATCAAAAATATATATCCTTTATAATATATTTTTGGTTATAAAGTTTTTCCCTGGAATCGTTTAAGTTTGACTTTTTGAATATTTTTTTCATTCTCATATATTTTGGGATTAATTAGCAAACGGCGATTTCATTTTTTCTTAAATTACATCAAACCAAATATTGTTTAGACGTTTCAGTAAGTAATATTTAACAAAAAAGTAGTGGATTGGGTTGAGAAAAAAATATTTACGGTACAGTTTTTTTATGACAATGATATACAAGAATTTTTCCATAAACTGAACCCGACGGCTAAAGTTACGATAATCAATCAGCTCAAATATATGATTGAAGATCGATTTTCAAAAATGCATAAATATGTGTAATGACGACTTTTCAGAAAAACACGTCTAAAATATCATTCACATTAGATGGTTGGTCTTCTGTGGCTCATTGTGGGTACAACAGAATTACTGCGCCACTTCATTGATGAATAATGTAGTTGTTGTTGATTTCTGTATTTCATATGGAGCTCATGCTGGAAAAGATATCGCCAAATGCTTTCAGGACACCGTCGAAAATTATGAAATAAGACATAAAGTATTAGGAATAACTGTTGACGATGCTTCAGCAAACACGAGATTCATGATTGAGTTATTTTATTTGATGATCTTCGATCATGAAAATCAACATACTCGCTACTATGCAAATATTTTGAACATATCTGTACAAAGCATATTAAAAGAACTGAGACTCAATAATATCAGTGACGAAGATGAAAATTGAGACAAAGATGATAACGAGCAATAAGAAGCTGAAGAAGGAAAAGAACACGAAGTAGTAGGTGTCGATGGCTGGAGCTAATACAAATGAAATCTTAATCTTAAATCACATTGAAACGCAAGTCCAATCCGTTCACCTCTTTCTAGACTAAGGAGCTTATTTAAGCTCTTAAAAAATTCCGAACAATGGAGGAAAAAAATTCGAACTTGCTGTTAGATTTGGGAAATCGCAATGTTGTCGCCAAACATCGATGTAACAACTAGGTGGAGTTTGACATGCGATATGATAAAGCTTGCGATTCGCATGCAACGAGCTATACATTTATTGACTCAAACTAATGTATCTCTTCGAAAGCTGATTATCAGTGATCAAGTGATCAAGCCAACAGCCATACCACGCTGAAAAAACCAGTTCTCGTCAGATCACTGAAGTTAAGCAGCGTTGGGCGCGGTTAGCACTTGGATGGGTGACCATTCGAGAAAACTGAGTGCTGTTGGCACATCGTGGGTGTGGTGAGCCCACACTTGTAGTTATTTACTACAAGTTATCAACCTAGAAACACTACCCGAATCGGGTAGTGTCACGCCTACCCCGAAAGGGAAATGGCTTAATGGTATACAAGAATGGATCTTGTTGCAAGAAATCCGTAATTATTTGCGACACATCAAAGTATACTATCTGCTGCGTTTAGTGGAGAAAAGTGTATCCAACTCTGAATTTGGTTGTCGTTGGTTTCAGTATACTGAAATATATGAACATATATGAACATATATGTTGTTATATAAGATGGAAAAATCGATCAAAAATTTACAGGGGAAGGTTAGAAGTCCAGTTGAAGAAAAAATGCTGACAGCATTAGAAGCAGGATTAGAAAAACTGCTTAAACATTACAGCAAAAGCAACTGGATCTACTGTCTTAATGTTGATACTGGATCCACTGCATAAGCTGGAAACGTTCGCAAAGACTCCATAGGGAAGAGAAATGGAATCTACGTCTCTAGCAAATATGAAAATATATCAAACCTAGATAGAAATATTGTAAAATATTTGAAAAATTATTTTTTTCGTAATATATTTGAATTGGACTCGAAAATTCAATTATTATTCAATGATACGTCTGGTCAGCATTCTAAGGATGGATCAAATTCTGACCATGAAGAACTCGATTTGTTCTCGTTGTACAATAAAGAGAAAGAAGAAACTTTGGTGATCACAAAAGAGGATGATTGGAGACGAGAAATCAATCTGCACTTAGCAGAGGAAAGGACAGTTTCAACAGTTGATGTTTTGAAGTGGTGAAAAGATCATCAGCAGCAGTATCCACGACTTGCTATAGAATTGCGCGTGACTATATGTCCTAGTGAAAATGCCTATTAGACGCCAAATAGAAACTTAATAGGATGTGGTTTCTATAAGGTCCTATTACTTTCGAAAGTGGGTTTTCTTCCTGGATTCTATGTGGTGTTCTATTAGGTATAATTGTGAACTTTCTAGTTGAATCTTATTAGGATCTGATGTTTTTTGTATTCGGTACTATGGCCATTTCGGCATCAACGGTACCATCAGAACGCTTTTTTCACGATGTTCGCTAACGATTCGAAAACACAGAAAGAGATTGAACAACACATCAGCTAGATGATTAATGACTCTTGCTCATGGACCGCATGTTCCTTAACTAATAAAATAATGTCGCTGATGTAATAAACATTATTCTAATATGTAAAACGTTTTACAAGTTCTCGAATATAGTACTTTCTGATACATATGCTTATTTACTTGTAAATTTTTCAATTACTTATTACAAAGATAAATTTAAGAACATACAAAAACTACTTTGTCATATTAAATTATCTTTTTGAGCAATAGAATCAATTTATTATCTTTATTTACTGTAAAATAAAAGTAATTAACAGCATTAATGCTAATCATGACAAAATTAAATAAATATAAGAATTTTCGATCGATCTCGATAGATTTACGAGAATGAAGTGAGACAAAATATTGTGTTTGAAAAACGAGAGACAGTCCCAAATTCAGTTATTTCTCGATTGTCCCGATCGACGTGCATCACTATTGAAGATGGTCTGTACCAGTTCTTCACTCGGTGTAAGAGTTTTTGTAAATTTTTTATTCGATTCATTCTGAAAGTTGAAAAAAAATAATAAAAAAAAAGCTTAAGAAAGTTACACTGCACCGTTTTTCGACACCGGACAAATGTTAGAAATTTGTATAGCTTTTTAATTTTGTTTTTTGGGTGGGGGCTTACAGACTATCAATAAAAAAAACAAATTGAGAAAATTCTTACACCGAGTGTAATATGCTATAACATAAAGTAACAGAAAACTTTCTCTGTAATCTAATGATTTTTGTTTAAAAAAAACCAACCTTCTAGCTGTGATAAATGTTAACAAAAATGGCAAATCATGTTTGATCTACAATTATTTTTGTTTTGAAATACCAATTCTTGATGTAAAAAGCTAATATATAACCTGAAATTGTTAACATTTTTGAATCTTTGTAAAAATAATATAATATTACAAAATAATCTAAAATTGTTAAGAGATTCTTAATCTTGTTCAAATTGTAACGATTCTTGTTTTAGAATACTGATTTTTAGTTGGAAAACGCTAACGTAACCTAAAATTGTTGAAAAATTATGAAAAAGCTTCATAGTGTAACGATTTTTGTTTAAAATAACCGATTTCCTGTCAAAAACGGTAATATAACTTGAAACTGTTAAAAAATTGCAAATAACGCAACCTAAATTTGTTTAAAAGTCATTAACCGTTGAATAAATCTAATGATTTTGGTTTAAAAGTGTTCATTTCCGGTCAACTATTTCCGATGTTCCCGATGTAAAACGCTGACATAACCAAAGAAATGATAATTTCCGATTATAAAAAATAATCTAACAAAACCTAAAATTGTTTGAAATTTTAAAGTATTTTTGCGAAACTTTATGCTTTTCATTTCAATAAGAGAAACATTTCGTTACATCAGTATAATATATATATATATATATATATATATATATAATATATACAATAAAATAATATATTTATTAAAATAAATAATACCAATTGATTTTAATTTTAAAGGTTCCAAATTTGAATGATTTCAAGTTTGGATCGTAAAATATAATTATAAAATAAGGATTTTAAGTTTCCATGTTTTAATTATTTCAAGTTTGGGTGGCAAAGTTTAAATAAAATAAGGATTTCAAGTTTGGGTTCCAAAATATTAGGTAATAAAATAAGGAGTTCAAGTTTAAAATTATCGAAATTTAAATAATTTCCAGTTTGGGCCGCAAAAGATGATTATAAAAAAAAATTTCAAGTTTCTAATTTGAATAATTTCAAGTTAGGGTCGAAAAATATTAGATAAATATGAAAATTGCAAGTTTAAAAGTTTCGAAATTTAAATAATTTCAAGTTTGGGCCGCAAAAGATGATTATAAAAAAAAAAAAAAA
>CAKNYM010047122.1:96042-114635 GCA_932195095.1 Andricus curvator | reverse complement strand
TGGTTTACTACAACCTTTTTAAAATCTTTAAAAACTTTTGAAAGTTTTAAAATCTTTGAAAATGTTGGAAATCTTTGTGAAATCTTTAAAATCTGGTTTACATGTCTTATTCAAATCTTTGAAATCCTTGCAATCATTATGAAATGTTCGAAATCTTTGGGAAATTTCTGTGAAATCTTTGAAATATTTGTGAAATTTTTCTTGAATCTTTGTTTTTGAAATCTTTTTTATTCGTTGAAATCATTGAATTATTTGAAATCTTATTGAAATCTTTTCAAAGCTTCTAAAATGTTTTGAAACCTTTTGAGATCGCTTCAAATCTTCTAAATGTTTTAAAATCTTTGAAATCCTTTAAATCTTTTGAAATTTTGAAAGCTTTGTTAAATTATTGTGAATTTAATGAAACTTTTAAAATTCAATATTTTTTTGCTGTTTATAATATCAAAGCTAGTTCAACACCGTGTGTAATGAAATTTTTTTTTAAACTGACTGAAATTTGACTGAGTTATCGAATTTTAAGCTAATTTAGGTTTATTTTCAATGAAATAATAAAATTTTCAACAAATAAGTTGATTTTTTAACCAAACTGTTGACTTTTCAACCTATAAAGATGAATTTTCAAGTGAATAATCGAATTTTAAACAGAAAAGATTAAACTTCAACCAAAAACAGTTTCATTTCCAACCAAATAATTGAATTTTTTTAAAGACAGTTTAATTCTTAATAAAAAAGGTGAATTTTTAATCCAAAATGACGAATTTTCTGTCGAAATAGACGAATGTTCAACAAAAGAGTGGAATTTTCAACCAAAATGGATGATTTTTTAACAAAATACTTGAAATTTCAAACCTACAAACCTACAAAGATGGATTCTTAACAAAAACGATGAATTTTCAACAAAGAAAATTAATTTTCTACCAAAAAAGACAAATTTTCTACAAAATACATCAATTTGCAAACAAATAATTTCATTTTCAACTAAAAATGATTAATTCTCAGTAAACAAATTTTCAAATAAATAGGTGAATTTTGAACCAGAGATGAATTTTCAACTAAAATTATGAATTTGCAATTCTGCAACCAAAGAATGAATGTTTAATAAAGTAGGTAAACTTTTAACAAACAAAAAAAAAACAAATTTTCTACAAGACAGTTGAATTTTCAACCCGAAATTATTAATTTTCTACCAAAGAGACGAATTTTCTAATTAAAAAGACGAATCTTTAACAAATAAAGATTTTTTAGCCAAGACAGGAAAAAATGTAAAAGAAATTGTTGAACATTCAAGCCAAAAGACAGCATTTTCAACCAAAAAATACGTATTTTCAGCAAAAAAAAAATGTTAATTTTTAACCAAAAAATTGCAGTTTTAATCAAAAGAGAGAAGATTTCCACCAACAGGATTAGTTTTCTACCAATAAAGACCAATTTTTGACTTAAAAGATTAATTTTCAGCAAAAAAAAATGGAAAAGTTACATTTGTAGGTTACAAATTTAATTTTAAATGAAAAAAAAAGAATTTTCAGTCAAATATTTACATTTTCAATCGAAGAGATAAACCCTCAAACAAATTTTAAACAAAGTGGTTCGAGTATTACCCAAGTAATTGAATTTTCAATTTAAAAAATATCAATTTTCAGCCAAACATGAGAGTTACGTTTTTAGTTGAAAACATTATTTTTCAACCAAACAAAGGCATTTTTCACCAAAAAGATCAATTTTCAACAGTGACAAAATTATTTTTTAATTAAATGTTTCAACCTTTACCCAAATAATTTAATTTTATACCAAAAAATATGAATTCTCAACAGTCTCTTGTTAAAGAGGTCATCTTTTTTTGTTCAGCAGAGAAAAAGTTTAAAAAACTATTTTTTCTTTAAACGAACAAAAATTTTAGAACCATGAGCAAAATTCAAGGACTTTTCCAGGTTTCCTTTTTTTACATCAAATCATGAAATAACAGTTTGTTATAAATGAAAAAAATGAGACATTTTATTTTTTATTGACCAACAATTAAGAAAGCATAACCATAAATAAACAAATTCTTAATTTTTTGCGAACATAAGTTGTCTTTATGAAATCTTTGTGGATATTTTTGAATCTTTGTAAAGTCTTTGAAATCCTTGAAATCTTTAAAATATTTTGAAATCTTCGTGAATTCGCTAGAATATTTTCAAGTATTTAAAATCTTTATGAAATCTTGAAATTTCTGTGAAACCTGTGAGACGTATTTTGGAATCTTTTAAAATTGTTGTAAAATGTTTGAAATCTTTCAGAAATTTTTAGAAATCTTTAAAATCTTTGTGAAATATTTCTTCAATCTTTATTTATGAAATCATTTGTGTTGCTTATGAATTCTTTGAAATATATTTGCAGGGTGGCGATTCGGCGGACGATTTCAAATTCCCGGTCATTTCCCGGTCAAGTTTTTCAATTTTCCCGGTCAACTCAAAGTAACATATTTATATTTGCCGCAAAACGCAAACATTTATTTTAATTCATGACGCTCGTTCTAAACATCTTTTAACACAAAAGAGCAAAACGTTGCAAAATAAATGTAATTTTGAAAAAATACTTAAATTTTCCACTAAAAAATATCAATTTTTCACAAAAAATGGAATAGTTAAACTTTCAGTTGAAAAAACGGATTTTCAACAAAATAGTTCCATTTTCAACCAAAGTGATGAATTTTCAAACAAAATTATGAATCTTTATCTGAAATAGTTAAATTTGAAACCAAAAAGATAAATTTTCAACTAAAATGATGAATATTTAACTGGAACACTTGAACTTTCAACCAAAAAGACGAATTTTTAAAGAAGATTACATTTTAAATAAAAAGATTAATTTTCTACCCAAAAATACAATTTTTCAACCAAATACATTAATTTTTAAAGAAAGGTTTGAAGTTTTAATAAAAGAAGACAAATTTTCAACCAAATAATTAACTTTTGAACTGAAAAAATAATAATTTTCAAACAAAAATGGAATAGTAACATTTTTAGGTTAAAAAATTATTTTTAAACCAAACATAAGAGTTTTCAACCAGAACAATGAATCTTTAACAATTTTCGATTGGAATAAGTTACATTTTCAGTTAAAAAAATTACTTTCAACAAAAAAAACTAACTTTTAAAATAATAGTTACATTTTCAAACAAAGTGATGAATTTTCAAATAAAATTGTAAATATTTAACTGCAATAGTTGAATTTCAAACTAGAAAGATGAATTTCTAACTGAAATGATGAATCTTTAACTAGAATAATTGAATTTTTGACTAAAAAGATTAATTTTCAACCAAGAAGATTAATTGCTACCAAAAAAGACGAATTTTCAACTAACAAAGATAATTTTTCAACCAAGAATTGAATAATTAAATTTTTAGTCAAAAATGAATGTTCAACCAAAGACATGAATTTTGAACTAAAATTATGAAATATTCAACTGGAATAATAGTTACATTTTCAGTTCAATAAAAATAATAATTTTCAACCAAAAAACATCCAAAGAAAAAACAAATTTTCAATCCAACAGCTCATTTTTCAACCACAGAAATGAATTTTTAATTAAAACGATGGATCTTTAACAAACAAAAAAATTAATTTTTAACAAAAGAGTTTAACTTTCAACCAAATAATTTTATTTCCAGCCTAAAAGATGAATTTTCAACTAAAATGATAAATATTTGACTGGAATAATTGAATTTTTAACTGAACAGAAGAATTTTTAAACAAGAAGATTAACTTTCAAAGAAAAATAAGATAATTTTCTACCAAAAAATTTTCAATTAAAAAAGACAAATTTTTATCCAAATTGTGGAATTCCGAACTTGAAAATAATAATTTTCAACTCACAATGGAACAGTTAAATTTTCATTTAAAGAAATTAATTTTCAATCAAACTGGTGAATTTTCAAATAAAATGATGAATCTTCAACTAAAATGATGAATCTTCAACTGGAATAGTTGAATTTTATGCCGAATAGATGAATTGTCAACCATAAAGATTAATTGTCTACAAAAAAAGATGAATTTTCCACAAAGTACATACATTTTCAAATATTTTAATTTTTAAATGCAAAATATCAATTTTCAAACAAATGGTTAAATTTTCATCAAAAAAAGATAAATTGATTTTCAAGAAAGTAGTTACATTTTCAACCAGAGATGAACTTTAAATCAAAATGATGAATCTTCAACCAAACAAATTAATTTTTAACAAAAGTTTAATTCTTAACCCAGTAGTTGAATTTTTAACTAAAAAACGATGAATTCGCAACGAACAATGTAAACAAAATTTATATTATAATTCAGAAATATTTCTTCTTTGGAATACTACTTCTACTCTGAAAACTGCTTGAAGTACTTTTATTACCTAAAATTCAGAAGAAGGAACTTTCAAATTGTGACGAATTCTGACTTGGAAGAGGGATTTTTGAAAATTCCTTTCTTCTAAATCCGAATTATAATTCCTTTAAAAAATTTCCATTCCATGTAAAAAATTCCCTGTTCCAAGTGAAATTATATTTCTTGAATTTTTCTATAATCAGAAGTAAATTCCCGGTCAAGTCGCCACCCTGATTTGTGAAATCTTTTGTATTCGTTTTAAATCACTAGAATTTGAAATTCTTGAAATCCTTATAAATTCTTTGAAATATTTTTTGTAACCTTTCTGAAATTTGTTTTATTCGTTTAAAATCACTGAGATGTTTGAAATCTTTGTAAAATCCTTCAAAATCGTCTCAAAAATTTGAAATCGTTTAAAATGTTTTCATCTCGTTAAAATCTTTGAAATTCTTGAAATATTTTGAAATCCTCATATTTGTGAAATCTTTTTATCTTGGTTTGAAATAATTGAAGTATTTAAAATCTTTGTGAAATATTTTAAAATCTGATGTACTGTATCCTTTTTGAAATCTTTGAAATTCTTGTATGTTTTTGATATCTATAAATTTTTTATGAAATCTGTAAAAATATTTGTGAAATCTTTTGTGTTATTTCGAAATAAATAAAATATTTGAAATTTCTGTGAAATCGTTTGAAATCTTCTAACAAAATTTGAAACCTTTTGAAATCTGATTTACTATACCCTTATTAAAATCTTTATGAAATAGTCGAAATCGTTGGGAAATTTTTGTAAAATCTTTTTAATCTAGTACACGCCGTTTTTAAATCTTTGAAATCCTTAAAACCTTTGTGAAATCTTTCTGAAATTTTTTTGAAATCTTCTAGAAATTTTGAAAATCAAGTATGTCGTGAAAAATTCAAGGAGATTTCCAGGTTTTCAAGTTTAAAAAAAATTCAAGGAGAATTCCAGTTTTTCAAGGTCGCTGAACACCCTGTTAGAGAAAAATAATGCATTTTTTTTTACTTTTTCTACAAATTTTTGTCCAGGTGGACTTTTCTCTTTTTTTTACATGTAATAGATCCTTTTTAATTTCTAGATGAAATAAAAAATAACTCACAGGATCTACATAATCCATGTCGAGACCATAGCACAGTTTTTGTATTCTCGAGGTTATTTTGTCGAAATGGATATCTTCTTTGCGCCCATCTGTGGAGAAAAAAATCACGTAAAATCAGAAAACCTTGGTTGAAAATGCGATATTCTATTTTGTTGGAAATTTATTTTAAAAAAATTAAAATTTAACTATTCTATTTTTGATTAAAAATTGAACATTTTCAGTTGCAAGTTCAACTATTTTTGTGAAAAACGCATTTTTTCGTTAAAAATCATAACTGTTAGGTTGAAAAAATATATTTTTTTAACTGAAAGTTTAACTGTTGAATACGGTTGAATATTAACCTTCTTCAGTTGAAAATTGAATTACTAGATTGAAAATTCCTTTAAAAATTCAAATATGTGGTTCATAAATTATGTTTGAAAATTCCTCTGTTTTGTTGAAAATTAATTTTTTTACTAAAAATTCAATTATTTCGTTGAAAACTTATTTTATTGTATTAAACAGTTTTTTACTGAAAATTTAACTAAGTAATATTTAACTATTCTATTTTTGATTGAAAATTGAAGATTTTCAGTTGAAAATTCAATTATTTTTGTGAAAATTGCATTTTTTTCGTTAAAAATCACAACTATTTGATTAAAAATATATTTTTTTAACTGAAAATTGTTTAAAGTTTGGTTGAATATTTATTTCCTTTAGTTGACAGTTGAACTAATAGGTTGAAAATTGCTTTAAAAATTCAAATATTTGGTTTAAAAGTGATGTACTTTGTTAAAAATTAATCTTTTTTGGTAGAAATTTAATCTCCTTATTTGAAAATTGATTTTGTTTGGTTGAAAATTGAACTATTTCGTTTACAAAAAAATATATATTTTTTTAATTAATTTTTTACTTCTTTTATCTTATTTTTGGTAATATTATTACTTAAAACTTCATCTTTTTGTTCTCAATTCATTTCTTTGGTTAAAAATTTATTTATTTTAGTTGAAAATTCATGTATTTTACTAATGATTCATCATTTCAGCTAAAAATGTATTTCTTTACAAATTTTTTTGATTGTATTAACAATGTATTTTTTTACTGCAAATTTAACTAAGTATTCTATTTTTGGTTAGAAATTTATTTCTCTATTTGACAATTTAACTATTTTGTTGAAAATTCGTTTTTTTGGTTGATTTTTATAACTGAAAACTGAACTATTACGTTGAAATTTCCTTTCAAAATTCAAATAATTGGTTTAAAATTGATGTACTTTGTTAAAAATAAATATTTTTTAGTAAATATTAAATCTTCTTGTTTCAAAATTCATTTTCTTTGGTTGAAAATTGAACTATTTCGTTGAAAAAAAATACTGTTTTAAATTAATTTTTTTCTTTTTTTATCTTATTTAGGTAATCTTATTATTCAAAATCTCATCTTTTTGCTCAAAATTCATTTATTTGAAAATTTATTTTATTAGATTAAAAATGTATTTCTTTCTGAAAATTTAACTAAGTATTCTATTTTTGGTTACAAATTCATTTCTTTATTTGCAAATTTAACTATTTTGTTGATAATTCGTTTTTTTTGTTTGTTGATTTTTATAGCTGAAAATTGAATTATTAGGTTCGAATTTCCTTTAAAAATTCAAACATTTGGTTTAAAATTGACGTACTTTGTTCAAAATAATTATTTTTTGGTAAAAATTTAATCTTCTTGTTTTGAAATTGCTTTAGTTCAGAATTGAACTATTTCGTTCAAAAAGAAAATATATATACATTTTTTTAAATAATTTTTAATCTTATTTTTGGTAATTTTATTATTTAAAACCTCATCTTTTTGTTCAAAATTTATTTCTTTTAAAATTTATTTTATTGTATTAAAAATGTATTTTTTTTTACGGAAAAGTTAACTAAGTATTCTATTTTTGGTTAAAAATACATTTCTTTATTTGACAATTTAACTATTTATTGAAAATTTGTTGTTTTTGGTTAATTTTTATAACTGAAAATTTAACTATTAGAATTTTCATTAACAAGTTAGCTTTTTTAACTGAAAATTAAACTATTAGGTTGAAATTATCTTTAAAAATTCAAATATTTGGTTTAAAATTGACGTGCTTTGTTAAAAATAAATATTTTTTAGTAGAAATTTAATCTTCTTGTTTGAAAATTTTCTTTTTTTTTGTTGAAAATTGAACACTTTCGTTGGAAAACAAAAATATATTTTTTTACTTTTTTTAATTTTATTATTTAAAACCTCATCTTTTTTCTCAAAATTGATTTCTTTGAAAATTTATTTTATTGCATTAAAAATGTTTTTTTTTTACTGAAAATTTAACTAAGTATTCTATTTTCGGTTAAAAATATATTCCTTTATTTGACAATAAATAATTTTTTTGTTGAAAAATTCTTCTTTTTTATTGACGTGTATATCTGAAAATTTAACTATTATATTTTTCATTTAAAATTTATCTTTTTCAACTAAAAATTTAACTATTAGGTTGAAATTTCTTTTAAAAATTCAAATATTTGGTTTCAAATTGATATACTTTATTAAAAATTAATCTTTTTCAGTAGAAATTTAATCTTCTTGTTTTGAAATTGCTTTAGTTGAAAATTGAACTATTTCGTTCAAAAAGAACAAATTTTTTTTTTTTTAAATTAATTTTTTATCTTATTTTTGGTAATTTTATTATTTAAAACTTCATCTTTTTGTTCAGAATTTACTTATTTGAGAATTTATTTTATTGTATTAAAAACGTATTTTTTTTGACGGGAAATTTAACTAATTATTCTATTTTTGGTTAAAAATTCATTTCTTTATTTGCAAATTTAACTATTTTGTTGAAAATTCGTTCTTTTTTTGTTTGTTTATTTTTATAGCTGAAAATTTAACTATTCTATTTTTCATAAAAATTTATCTTTTTAAACTGAAAATTGAATTATTAGGTTCAAATTTCCTTTACAAAGTCAAACATTTGGTTTAAAATTGACGTACTTTGTTCAAAATGAATATTTTTTGGTAAAAATTTAATCTTCTTGTTTTGAAATTGCTTTTGTTTGGTTGCAAATTGAACTATTTGGTTGAAAAAATATATTTAGTTTTTTTTTTAATTAAGTTTTTACTTTTTTATTTTATTTTTGGTAATCTTATTGAAAATCTGGTTGAAAATTGAACCATTTCGTTGAAAAATAAAAAATATATATATTTGTTAAAATAATTTTTAATCTTATTTTTGGTAATTTTATTATTTAAAACCTCATCTTTTTGTTCAAAACTTATTTATTTGAAAATTTTTTTTATTGTATTAAAAATGTATTTTTTTCTGAAAATTTAACTAAGTATTCTATTTTTGGTTGAAAATTCATTTCTTTATTTGACAATTTAACTATTTATTGAAAATTTGTTGTTTTTGGTTAATTTTTATAACTGAAAATTTAACTACTAGAATTTCCATTAAAAATTTATCTTTTTTAACTGAAAATTGAACTATTAGGTTGAAATTTTCTTTAAAAATTCAAATAGTTGGTCTAAAATTGACGTGCTTTGTTAAAAATAAATATTTTTGGGTAGAAATTTAATCGTCTTGTTTGAAATTCTTTTTTTTTTTTGAAAATTGAATTCGTTGAAAAATAAAAATATATTAATTTGATTAATTTTTTAATTTTTTTTTAAATCTTATTATTTAAAACCTCGCCTTTTTCTGAAAATTGATTTCTTTGCAAATTTATTTTATTGTATTAAAAATGTTTTTTTTTACTGAAAATTTAACTAAGTATTCTATTTTCGGTTAAAAATTCATTTCTTTATTTGACAATAAATAACTATTTTGTTGAAAAATTCATTTTTTTGATTGATTTGTATATCTGAAGATTTAACTATTATATTTTTCATTTAAAATTTATCTTTTTCAAGTAAAAATTTAACTATTAGGTTGAAATTTCATTTAAAAATTCAAATATTTTGTTTAAAATTGTTATACTTTATTAAAAATTAATCTTATTCAGTAGAAATTTAATCTTGTTCGAAAATTTATTTTGTTTGGTTGAAAATTTAATTTAATTTACTTTGGAATGACTTTGCCTTGGTCAATTTAATCTTTAAAGATAACGAATCACTACAAATTACGACTAATATTGAAAATATTTACTTTTTCAGTGCTTTCGATGAGTATACGTAAATTTAATATTTTTTCCCGTAACATTCCATATGTTATCAAGTTGTGAAGTCAGCAAAGAAATTTACAACTAATATTAGCCACCTCAGTCGCATTCGTGAAAAAACGCCGAATAGGTACATTTTTCAAAGTTTATTTTTAAATAATGACTAATATTTCCGAGAGATGATAAATCTTTTCTCATTGTTAATTTCATCGCAAGAAAGGGAATTTTGACAAGAGAAAGCTGAATTTCTTTTAAAAAAATGTCAAACAAAGACAAGTCTGGTAGAGGTCAAGATACGAAAGAACAAGTAATATTATTACAATATTTATCAATGTACATAATTTACAGGTTACTTACTCCGTTTGAGAACGAACATCTTCCCTTTTGCGACCATTTTTGGATTTTAAAACGTTAAACTTAGGTAGAAATTATAAAACAATATTTGAGAAACACTCCCTGAGCAGTGCGTTGTCGTTATTTAATTATAACTAACAAGGATTTGGCGGGACCGGACGAATGATCGGAAATAGTTAACATAATAAACGCGCCAAAAGCAAGAGTTCCCCATGGAGAATAAACATAGCAGGTGTTGCCAATTTTTGAATCCGACCGCACCACGCATGCGTCTTATCTCCAGGCTCATTGGCTCTTGTTCGCGCGCTTATTTGAAATTATTGAGTGCATGTGACAGACGTAAATACCTACATTACCGATCTCACTTTTTCAATTTTCCGAATTTTTTTTTGAATCTAAGAACTTTTTTCTAAACAAAATATCGGGCTGAAACTTTGGAAAATGTATGAGAAGATAATAAACTACGTTTAGGTACTTTATTCGAGGAACAATTTCGCAAAAAATTGTTTTCGAAGAAATTAAAACTGGGTGCATTTTTGGACCCAAGATTTTTTTTCATAAGTGAAATGTCGGCTTTAAGGCCATGTGACCAGTGGGTCACGTGACCGGCTTCCTACCTTGCCGACACTTTTTTTATTTGTCAACTTATTTTCACACGAATAGCCACATCGAGTTGAAAATTTGGGATAATAAATAAGAAGCACTAAGAAAGGCGGCTCTGGTCCTTAATTGTAATAATCATGAGAAAAGTTTTTTTGTAACAAAGTTTTTTCTTGCTTCTTTCATGATTATAAGAATTTAGGACCAGAGCCGCCTTTCTTAGTGCTTCTTATTTATTATCCCAAATTTGCAACTCGATGTGACTATTCGTGTGAAAATAAGTTGACAAATAAAAAAAGTGCCGGTAAGGTAGGAATCTGGTCACGTGACACACTTATCACATGGCCTTAAACTTTGAGAAATGCAAGAGCCGACAGTAAACTACGTTTATGTACATCATTTGAGTAAAAAAGATGCAAAAGGAAAAATTCCAACTAAATGTCAACACCGGTTGCCAGTTCGGTCGGTATTCGTGATGGGCACGAAAATGCGAAGTCTGGTGGCCACTACACGAGGCTAATAACGATTTCAATACTTACATAATTCAACATTGAAACAACATATTTCAATCAACTTTTTTGCTAGACCCAATTTAAAAAAAAATATGAATGTAAGCAAACCACATCATCAATCTTTGACAGCGTGGATCCCACATTTCAGATGCAGACGAGCCAGCTGATAGAGCCTCGTTTAGTGGCCGCCAGACTTCGCATTTTCGTGCCCATCGCGAATACCGACCGAACTGGCAACCGGAGTTGACATTTAGTTGGAATTTTTCTTTTTGTATCTTTTATATACTCAAATTATATACAGAAACGTATTTTACTGTCGACTCTTGCATTTCTCAAAGTTTGAAGCCGATATTTCACTCATAAAAAAAGTTCTTAGGTTAAAAAAATGCACCCAGTTTCGATTTCTTCAAAAATAATTTTTTGCGAAATTCCTCCTCGAATAAAGTACGTAAACGTAGCTTATCATCTTTTCGTACATTTTCTAAAGTTTCAGCCCGATATTTTATTTACAAAAAAGTTCTTAGACTCAAAAAAAAATTCGGTAAATTGAAAAAGTCAGGTCGGTAATGTAGGTATTTATGTCTGTCACATGCCCTTAAGCGCATGTGACACATCAGATTCCTACTTTATCGAAATATTTTTGGATCATACCAATTCCACATGAAATGAAATATCGAGCTGAAAGTTTGAGAAAATAAAGAAAAGGAACTGAGGAACGTTCATGTACTAATAAATTTTTATAATAAAAAAAAAATAATTTTTGGAATTTTTTTTTGTATCTGTGAATATTTATTAGTACATAAACGTTCCTTACTCCCTTGACTTTATTTCCCAAACTTTCAGCTCAATATCTTATTTCGTGTGAAATTAGTGTGACCAAACTTAGGTATGACAAAAAAAAATGTCGGTAATGTAGGAATCGGATAAGTATAACATGCTCCTAAATATGCAAATCAATTGTTTAAAATATATAATAATCATTAAGTGCAAAAAAATTGAGAATTGTTTGAAATTAAGATTAGTGAAAAAGCTTTTCCTTCCTTTGAATTTAAATTCGATCATCTATTCTTAACCTTAAGGCCACGTGAGAGTGTGATACTTACTTCCTATGATTCCTACCATACCGATGTTTATTTCGCAACAACCAACGTTGAAACGAATTGAGACATCGAGTTTCCCATCTGGAACATTAAATAAAAGGCAAAGATAGATAAAAGGTACTAGTAAACGTTTTTATACTGCAAAATTTTTTGAATTGAAAAAAAAAAAAAATTATTTAAAAAAATTTTTTTAAAGTTTAGGAGTACACAAACTTTTTTGAGTGCCTTTTATTTAATTCACCAAATTAGAAACTTAATATCTCAATTCTTGTGGACTGTGGACGTAAGTTGTTGGTTGCGCAGAAATGTCGGTATAGTAGGAATCGTATGTTAATAGTTAATTTTTTACCAAATAGACGAATTTTCAACAAAATAGTTGAACTTTTAACCAAATAGTTGATTTTTCAAATCAAAATGACGAATTTTTTTAAAACAGATAATTTTCGACAAAAAAGTGTTCTTTTTTTAAACCAGGAAAGTAGACTTTTTTACCATAAAAGGTGAATTTTCTAGCAAAAGAATAATTTTCAACCAGTTGAATTAAAAGAAAAAAAAACGAATTTTTAATTAAATATTTCAATTTTTTGACGATAAAAGACGACTACATCAAAGTACTTGAATTGTCAACCTGAAAAAATGTATTTTTAACCAAAGAGTTGAATCTTCCAACAAAAAAAGATTAAAATTCAAACGAAAACAGTTTAATTTTCAAGTCGAAAAACGTATTTTTTAGAAGACAGTTGAAAAATTACTTCTCCAGCAAACGACGAATTAAAAGAAAAAAGAATTTTTAACAAAATACTAGAATTTTCAACCAAAAAGATGAAATCTAGTTGAATTTCCAACTTTATAAATTATAAATTTCTAACCAAAAATAGAATATTTAAATTTTTAGATGAAAAATTAATTTCTAACAACAACAAAATAAATTTGCTATAAAAAAAGATTAATTTATATCCAAATATTTAAATTTTCAACTAAAAAAATGGATTTTTCCACAGACTAGAATAATTTTCTGCCAAGAAAGATCAATTTTCAACAACCTTTTTGGATTTTTGAGAGAAAAGGCGAATCATATACAAAACAGTTGAATTCTCAACAATAACAAAATTTTCAACAAAAAGTTTAATTTCTACAAAAAAGTTAACTTTCAACAAAATAGTTCAATTTTATTCCAAATAGTTAAATTTTTATATAAATCGTTTCATTTTTAACCCAATATTTGAATTTACAATAAAAAATGTAAATTTTCAACAATAAGTTATTTTTTCACTAAATTGTTGAATTTTAAAGCCAAAAAGATGAAATTTTGTACAAAACAGTTCAATTTCCAAACCGAAAATATCAATTTTCAATTTAAATCATAAAACTTGAACAAGAATAAAATTAATTTGTACTAACATAGTTCGAAGTTCAACCAGGTAGTTGAATTTTTTACCAATAAGGTCGAATTACTAGTTGATACTTCTACCAAAAAAAAATTTTATTTTAAATAACAAACAGTTGAATTCAACCAAAAAAGTAGTATTTCGAACAAAACAGTTGAATCCTGAACCAAACCTGATTAATTTTAAACCAAACAATTGCAGTTTTAACCAAAAAAGATGATTTTTGAAAAAAAAATAATTTTCAAAAAATAGAATAGTTAAATTTTTAACCAAATAGATTAATTTTCAACGACAATAAAAAAATGAATTTTTAACAAAGTAGTTCAACTTTCAACCAAGTGGTTGAATTTTCGACAAAAAAAAACTTTTTGACAAAATTGTTGCATTTTCAAGAAAATAAATTAAATTTCAACCGAAAAGTAGAACGTTCAACCTAACAAGATAATTTCCGAACCAAAAATATGAGAGTAGACTTTTCAATTTTTTTTTTTAATTATAAGTAGATGGATTTTCTTCATGGGTTCTATTACTTCAGTTCACATTTAAGCGAAAAAGGGGGAAAGGAAAGTTTCTTAAAAATAGGGAGCAAAAGAAAACTTCTTTAAAAAAGGGAAAAGAAAATTTATTTAATAGAAAATTATAAATATGTATAATAAATAATAATAAATACATATATTTTAATTTAAAAAATTACGTTATCATTACAGGACCATCTTAAAAAAAAATTCGTAAACTTTGTTCAAATTTATCATCAGAAAACATACTAAATGATATCTTAGAGTGCTTTTTCATGGAGGACTGTTTTGAATTAATAGTTTGAATTAATTTGGCAGACCGAGTTCGCATCTAGGTTCTCGACCAATCAGATTTTCCATAAACTAACAAGGTAACTAGAAATGAATCCTATGAAAATTATTAATTTCGAAATTAATTCAAAACAGGTAAAATTATCGTAAATAATTCCTTGATTCTAAAATAGTCTTTTAAAGTGAAATTTAAAATAATTATTTCATATTACTCCTTAAAAATAAATGACGGATTCGAAATTTGAAGGAGGGAATACCTTTCTTATCACAAATATTAATTTTAAGTAATTCCCAATATCTTTATGCCCTCTACCGTTATTATTTTTTGTAAACAATTGATTTGCATATTTAATAATTTTAAATCAGCGCGCCAACGGGAACCAATCCGGTTGGCTGCGCCACGCATGTGCAGTACGATAACTAATATTCAGCGCCATGTTTGAGTTGGCAAATTTATTGACCGCGCCATAGTTTAGTTAGGAAATTTGAAAGACTTCCCGGCTTCTGATTGGCTACTACTAAATCGAGGATATTTTCCGCAAACGCCAAGCATATATAGCACTTCCGGAAGTTTCTAACAAATTTAACGTAAAAATACCAAAGAAGTTAAAGTCCTGTCCTAGAAGCGGCAGCTCACTAGCGAACCTATAATAAGTTTCAAGAACTAAAAACCGCCACTGGTTAAAAAGAGATGGAGATATATGTCTATATCTCTTTTTAACCAATGGCATTTTTTTAGTTCTTGGAACTTTAGTGAAGTGCCGCATTTAGGCTTATAATACTTTTGAAAATTCATTGAAATTGTAAATTTTTGTCGAAGAAAAAAATATATGAAGTAATCAAAAATAGGAGGAGACAAACTACATACTAACAGATAAACAGACAGAATAACAGACAGACAGACATTTGGTAAAAACCTGTTTTTTGGGTATAGGGGGTTTCAAAACGTGGACATTTGACAAAAACGGGGGCGCCCCCCCCCCCAAATTTTAAACAAACCTAATACCGTCTCATTATAGGATAAGAATGTAAAAATTTAATATTTTAATTACTGGTCACTTTTTCTTACATAGTTCTGAATTTTACAAACATAACATTATTTTCTACTGAAAAAATTCAAATTATGTGTTTTGATAACATTCTCTATTTTTCATACCAAATAGTAGATTTTTCAACTAATAAAGATAAATTTCGAACCAAAAATGAAATAGTTCAATTTTCAACGAGAAAGATGTGTTTTCGAATAAGAAGATTATGTTTCTACTTAGAATTACAAATTTTCAACAAAATACATAATCCAACTAAATATTTGAACTTCTAACGAAAAAAGGCAAATTTTCTACTAAAAGAAAACAAATTTTCAAGAAAATTGTTAGATTTTCAACTAAAAAAATTATTTTTCAACCAAAAATGAAATAATGAACTTTTCAGATAAAAAAATTGAATTTCCAACAATATTGTTCAATTTTTAACAAAAAATGGAATAGTTAAATTTTCTGTTGAAAAAAATGAATATTCAAACAAACAAAAAAAGCGAATTTTTCAATACTTTTCAACAAAGTAGTATAACTTTGAACCAAAAAAAAATTTTTAACATTAAATAAAAAACAGTTGAATTCAAACAAAAAATACGAATTTTAAAGTCATTATTTTATTTTGAAGTTCGACAACTAATTTTCAAACAAAAAAAAATTTCAATAAAATAGTTCAATTTTCACCGAAAAAAATGAATTCGCAACTTTAAAAAAAAAAATTTGTAACAAAAAATGAAATAGTCTAATTTTCAGTTGAACAAATAATTTTTGACCCAAAAAAGAGGTTTGAACAAAATGCTTAAATTTTCAACCAAAACAAACGAATTTTCAACTAAAAAATTAATTTAAAAAAAAAATATATTTTTAACAAAATAGTTAAATTTGTTAACAAAGTAGTTAAATTTTTAACCAAAAAAATTAATTTTCAACCAAAAATAGAGTAGTGAACTTTCCAGGTAAAAAAAATTAGATTTCAAACAATATAGTTCAATTTTTAACAAAAAATTGAATAGTTAAATTTTCTGTTAAAAAAATTGATTTTCAAACAAAAAAGGCGAATTTTTCAATAGAATAGTTAAATTTTCAACCATAGAGATGAAATTTCAACTAAAGTGATGAATCTTCAACCAAAAAAAATTACTTTTCAACAAAGTAGTATAACTTTGAACGAAAAAAAAGATTTTAATATTAAATAAAAAAACAAATGAATTAAAAAAAGACGAATTTTAAATAAATTATTTTATTTTTAAGTTCTAAAATTAATTTTCAACAAAAAAAAAAACAAATTTTCAATAAAATAGTTAAATTTTCATCGAAAGAAATTAATTCGCAACTAAAAAAATAAGTTTGTTACAAAAAAGAAATAGTCCAATTTTCAGTTAAAAAAATAATTGTTGACCAAAAAAAGTGGTTTGAACAAAATGCTTAAATTTTCAAGCAAAATAAATGAATTTGCAAACAAGAAGTATAATTTTCTAAAAGAAAGTAAATATTGATTAATTAATTAATTCTTCTGAAAACTCGTTTTTATTGTTGAAAATTTACTTTTCTAACTGCCAACTAAAAAATTCTATTTTTGATTTGTAAATTCATTTTTTTTAGTTAAAAATTTATATATTTTATTGAAACTGTATCTTTTTTCGTAGAAAATTCATCCTTCGGGCTTGGAATTGAATTGTTTTGTTGATCTTTTTTTTTTTGTATGAAAAAGAAACTATTTTCTGGAAAATTCGTTTTTTTTTGTTGGTTAAATATTTATTTTTCTAACATTTTGACTATTATAATTTTGGTTATAAATTGATCTTTTTTAGATAAAGATTCATGTACTTGATTGAAAATGAGTCTTTTTTTTGTAGAAAATTAATTTCTTGGGTTGAAAATTCAAGTAACTATTAGGTTAAAAATTCATATTTTTGGTTGAAGACTCATCATTTCAATTAAATATTCATTTCTTTGGTTAAAAATTTATCTTTTTGACTTGAAAACACAACTAAAAAGTATTAAAAATATATTGAGAAAGAACATATTGTCGCAACCCTTAATAAGGCACTGTTTAATGTGAATAATATGTTTTCTATTTCTTTGACTTCTTTTATCATTCAAATTTGGCGCCCTTTCCAATATGAAGCGATATATTTTCCCGCGAAATTTAAATAATGTAATTATTATTAATAAAGGTAGAAAATACGATTTTTAAAACCTAATTCAAAATGCCCATTAAATTCTCAAAGCACAGAAAACTCTGATCAAGATAAAATTCTTTAAATATCTGATCCCGCCAAGTAGTGTTCTAAAGAATTTAAGTGCTCAAAGAAATTCTCACGAGCATGAGAATATGCTCGAGAATATGCTCGATCTTTATGTGCTTTGAGAATTTAATGAGCATTTGTGAGCATTTTGAATTAGGATTTAAAAAATCGTATTTTCTATCTTTATTAATAATAATTACATTATTTAAATTTCGCGGGAAAATGTATCGCTTCAAATTGGAAAGGGCGCTAAATTTAAATGATGAAGAACTCAAAGTAATAGAAAACATTATTTGCATTAATCAGTGCCTTATTCAGGTTTGCAACAATATCCCAATTTCTAAATTCTTCTAGGTATAAAACCAACCATACACCTAGAAGATTAATAATGTCAATACAAAAAAATGTTTTTTCTAAATATATTTTAAACACTTTTTAGTTGTGTTTTCAAGACAGAAAGATAAATTTTCAACCAAAAAAATAAATTTTTAACTAAAATGATGAACCTTCAACTAAAAATATTAATTTTGAACCAAATATTTAGTTGAATTTTCAACCCAAATATTATTTTTCTACCAAAAAAGACTCATTTTCATAAAGTACATGAATTTTCATCTGAACAAGATCAATTTTCAACGAAGATTAGAATAGTTAAAATTTCAGAAAAATAAATGTTCAACCAAAAAAAAAACCATTTTCAACGAAATTGTTTTTTTTATCCAAAAAATTATTTCAAACAAAAAATAGAAGAATTAAATTTTTAGTTAAAACAATAAATTTTCAACCAAAACAATGAATTCTCACCAAAATAATTTAATTTTGAACCCAAAAGATGAATTTTCTACCAAAAAAATACAATTTCAATAAAATATATAAATTTTCAACTAAAAAAGATAAAGGACCCCGCACCAAATGTACAGAAAAAAGCCTTATGATAAAA
>CAKNYM010047122.1:77681-92199 GCA_932195095.1 Andricus curvator | reverse complement strand
CAAATTTTACACAAATCTAATACCTTCTCTAGATGAGAATGTAAAAAGAGAGTTTTCAGCAAAATGAATTAATTTTCAACTAATTAATCATTAAAAATTAAATTAATTTTTAATCACAATTATGAATTTTCAAAGAAAAATAGAAATTTTTAACCAAATAGTGGAATTTGCAACCCTAAATTTTCTACAAAGTAGATAATTTTTTAATGAAAAAGATTACACTTCTATCAAAAAAGGTAAATTCTCCACAAACAATGGAATAGTTAAAGTGAATTTTTATCTAAGACGATGAATCTTCAACTACAAAAAATTTGATTTTTAACCAAATACATGCATTTTCAACTAAAAAGATGAATTTTCTACCAAAAATAAAATAGTTAAATTTTTATTTAGTAAAATAAATTTTCAGCCAAAAAAGAAACGAATTTTTAACAAAATAGTTGAATTTTCAACCAAGAAGATTAAATTTTTGTCAAAAAAGATAAATTTTCGACGAAAAATGAAACAGTTAAATTTTCAGTTAAAGAATTAATTCTAAATAAGAAAAAACTAATTTTCAACCAAAAAGATAAAATTTCAACAAAAATGGGAGTACTTTTTCTATCCAAAAAAGACGGATTTTCAACAAAAAGTTGAAATGGTTACTAAAACCGGTAAATTTTCAACTCATAATAGAATAGTTAAATTTTTAGTAAAAAAATTAATTTTCAATCAAATTAAAGTAAATTTTCAACGAAATAGTATAATTTTCAACCAAGAAGATTAAATTTCTATCAAAAAAGATAAATTTTCTACAAAAAATGGAACAGTTACATTTTCAGTTAAGGAATTAATTCTAAATAAGAAAGAGGTAATTTTCAACCAATGAGATGATTTTTCTAACAAAATAGATGAATTTTGAACAAAGTATATGAATTTTCAACCAAATATTTGAATTTTTTAATGGAATTTAAATCAAAAAGATGAATTAGTCACCAAGAAGATTAAATATTCTTCCAAAAAATTCGAATTTTCAATAAAATACAGGAATTTTCAAGCAAATATTTGAATTTTCAACTTAAGAAGATAAATTTTGAACCATACATGTAAGAGTCAAATTTCAAGATAAAACCATTAATTTTCAACTAGAAAACATAATTTTCAACGGAATAATTAAATTTTGAAAAAAAAGTTTTTCAACTAAAATGATGAATCATCAACGAAATCAATAAATTTTTAACAAAGTAGTTCCACTTCCAACTAAGTAGTTAAATTTTCAACCAAAGATGATAAATTCTAAACGAAAAACGTGTTATTGGATATTTCATCCAAAAAGGATTTTAATTTTATTCCAAAAATAGTTGAATTCAACTATTTTTTTGGTTTTGATACGAACTGAATTAAGAGAATCTAACAAGAAAATTTAACTACTTTTGGTTGAATTCATCTGGTTTGGTTAAAAATTCTATTGAAAATTCTAGTATTTGGTTGTCAATTTAATTTTTTGTTTGTTGAAAATCCAACTTTTTGGTTGAAAGTTGAACTACTTTGTTAAAAATTCGTTTCTGCGGTTGAAGATTTATCTCGTTGTTTGAAAATTTAACTATTCCATTTTTATAAATTTAATCTTCGATAAGAAATAATCTCTTGGGCTAATGTTCAACTCTTCTCTAGAAAATTAATTTTTTTAAATATTTGCATATTTTTAAAAATTCATATTTTCAGGTTGAAAATTCAAACTTATCTTCGAAAATTGGTTTTTTGTTTGCGGATTCAACTATCTTCTTGAAAATTCATCTTTTTTGGTTGATAATTTAACAATTTTGTTAAAAAGTCATTTTTTGTGTGGAAATTTTAATTTTATTATTAGAATTGTTACTTTTTGATTAAATATTTAAATTTTTGTAGACAATTCGATTTTCGATGGGGATTCAATTATTTTTATAATTCTTCTTTGGTTGAGAATTCAATAATTTTGTTAAAAAGTCATTCTTTTTGGTTGAATCATTTACTGTTGGTTGAATGCATATAGTTTTGGGTGAAATTCTAGTATGTGGTTTTAAATTTAATTACTTTTTCGAAAATGTAACTATTTTGTTGAACAAACTCTTTTCTTGAAGATTCATTTTATATTCTTTTATATTCATTTTATATTCTTAGTTGAATTCGTGAACAAATAGAGCCTATTTGTTGAAAAACAGCCAAACTCTGAATATGTTTATGAAAATTGTTAAAATAATTAACAATTATTGTAAATTTGCGAAGTAACATAGGAAAGACTCTTTGTTAATACATTCTTTTTGGTTCTGTAAACAAATTGAGCCAATTCGTTAAAAATAATGATATTACAAATAATAATTCTTGTAAATTTAAAAGAAGCAGCATATAAAATAGTCATCGGAAAGACATTCCTAGTTGACTCCGTAAACAAATTCTGCGTATTCCTTGGAAAATAGACAAACTCTGAATATGTTAAGGAAAATTGTTAAAATAATTAATAATTATTGTATATTTGCAAAGTATCGTAGAAAAGATTTATTGGGAATACATTCTTTCTTAATTCCCTAAATTAATTCATCCTATTCGTTGAAAAATGTCCGGGCTCTTAATTTGTTTAAATAATTCATAATTCTTGAAAATTTGCAAATCATCATACAAAAAAGTCATTGAAAAGATATTCTTAGCTAATTCTGTAAAAAAATTCAGCATATTTGTTTAAATATAGCCAAACTCTACCTATTTGTTAAAAAATAGTCAAACTTTAAATTTCTGTATGAAAATTGTTTGAATTATTATTAGCTCTTGTAAATTTACAAAGCAACATAGAAAAGAATAATCGGAAAGATATTCGTAGTTGATTCCGTAAACAAATTGATCTTATTCGTTTATGGAAATTGTTTAAAAAATTAATCGTTCTTGTGAATTTACATAAGCAACATAGAAAATAGTCATCAGAAAGACTATTCTTAGCATCATAGAAAAAACTAATGTGAAAGATATTCTTACTTAATTCTGTAAAAAATTGAGCCTATTCGTTGAGAAATAGCCAAACTCTTAATTTTTAAATCAAAATTGTTTAAATAATTAATAATCCTTGTAAATTTATAAAGCAACATAGAAAAGAGTTATCGGAAAGATATTCTTAGTTGACCGCCCAGTTTCATGGTGGGTGCACCACCGGCAAGTGCTGCCTCTAGGAACTTCGTGGATAACTACATTTTCTACAGGAGCAAGAGAGGAGATTATTCTGTCTAGCTTATTTGTACCGCCAAATTGAGCCTATTCTTTGAAAAATAGCCAAACTCTAAATTTTTTAATCGAAATTGTTTAAATAATTAATAATTCTTGTAAATTTACAAAACATAGTAAAGAGTCATCGGAAAGACAATCTTAGTTGACTTCGTAAACACATTGTTCTGAATGTGTTTATGAAAATTGTTTAAATAATTAACAATTTTTGTAAATTTTCAAAGTATTATAGGAAAGAGGTATTTGAATGACATTCTTTATTGATTCCGTAAAAAAATTGAGCCTATTCTTTAAAAAATAGCCAAACTCTTGATTTGTTTATCAAAATTGTTTAAATAATTATTCATTCTTTGAAATTTGCAGAGCATTATAGCAAAAAGTCACTGGAAAGATATTCTTACTTAATTCTATAAAAAATGGAGCCTATTTGTTAAAAAACAGCCAAACTCTGAATATGTTTATGAAAATTGTTAAAATAATTAACAATTATTGTAAATTTGAAAAGTAACATAGGAAAGATTTATTTTTAATAGATTCTTTTTGGTTCTGTAAACAAATTGAGCCAATTCGTTAAAAATAATGATATTACAAATAATAATACTTGTAAATTTACAAAGCAGCACATAAAATAGTCATCGGAAAGACATTCCTAGTTGACTCCGTAAACAAATTCTGCCTATTCCTTGAAAAATAGACAAACTCTGAACATGTTTAGGAAAATTCTTAAAATAATTAATAATTATGGTAAATTTTCAAAATATCATAGGAAAGAGGTATTTGAATAACATTCTACATTGATTCCGTAGAAAAATTGAGTCTATTCTTTGAAAAATAGCCAAACTCTTGATTTGTTTATCAAAATTGGTTAAATAATTATTCATTCTTTGAAATTTGCAGAGCATTATAGCAAAAAGTCACTGGAAACATATATTCTTACTTAATTCTATAAAAAATGGAGCGTATTCTTGAAAAAATAGCCAAACTCTCAGTTTTTTAATTAAAATTGTTTGAATAATTGAAAATTTGTGTAAATTTACAAAGAAACATATATAACAGTCATCTGAAAGATATTCTTAGTTGAATTCGTGAACAAATTGAGCCTATTTGTAAAAAAACAGCCAAACTCTGAATATGTTTATGAAAATTGTTAAAATAATTAACAATTATTGTAAATTTGCAAAGTAACATAGGAAAGGCTTATTTTTAATACATTCTTTTTGATTCTGTGAACAAGTTGAGTCAATTCGTTAAAAATAATGATATTACAAATAATAATTCTTGTAAATTTACAAAGCAGCATATAAAAATAGTCATCGAAAAGACATTCCTAGTTATTGACTCCGTAAACAAATTCTGCCTATTCCTTGAAAAATAGCCAAACTCTAAATTTTTTAATCGAAATTGTTTAAATAATTAATCATTCTTGTAAATTTACAAAACATAGTAAAGAGTCATCGAAAAGACAATCTTAGGTGACTCCGTAAACAAATTCTTCTGAATGTGTTCATGAAAATTGCTTAAATAATTATTAATTATTGTAAATTTTCAAAGTATCATAGGAAAGGGGTATTTGAATAACATTCTACATTGATTTCGTACAAAAATTGAGCCTATTCTTTAAAAAATAACCAAACTCTTGATTTGTTTATCAAAATTGTTTAAATAATTATTCATTCTTTGAAATTTGCAGAGAATTATAACAAAAAGTCATGGAAATATATTCTTACTTAATTCTATAAAAACTAGAGCCTATTCTTTAAAAAATAGCCAAACTCTTGATTTGTTTCTCAAAATTGTTTAAATAATTATTCATTCTTTGAAATTTGCAGAGAATTATAACAAAAAGTCACTGGAAATATATTCTTACTTAATTCTATAAAAAATAGAGCCTATTCTTTAAAAAATAGCCAGACTCTCAGTTTTTTAATTAAAATTGTTTAAATCATTGAAAATTATTTTAAATTTACAAAGCAACATAGATAACAGTCATCGAAAAGATATTCTTAGTTGAATTCGTGAACAAATTGAGCCTATTTGTTGAAAAACAGCCAAACTCTGAATATGTTTATGAAAATTGTTAAAATGATTAACAATTATTGTAAATTTGCAAAGTAACATAGGAAAGACTTATTTTTAATACATTCAATATACATTCAATACATTCAGAACCAAATATGGTTCTGTAAACAAATTGAGCCAATTCGTTAAAAATAATGATATTACAAATAATAATTCTTGTCATCAAAAAGACATTCCTAGTTGACTTCGTAAACAAATTCCGCCTATTCCTTGAAAAATAGACAAACTCTGAATATGTTTAGGAAAATTGTTAAAATAATTAATAATTATTGTATATTTGCAAAGTATCGTAGAAAAGATTTATTGGGAATACATTCTTTCTTATTTCCCTAAACTAATTGATCCTATTCGTTGGAAAATGTCCGGGCTCTTGATTTTTTTATGAAAATTGTTTAAATAATTCATAATTCTTGAAAATTTGCAAATTAAAAAAAAAGTCATTGGAAAGATATTCTTAGCTAATTCTGTAAAAAAATTAGCATATTTATTAAAAAATAGCCAAACTCTATACCTATTTGCTAAAAAGTAATCAAACTTTAAATTTCTGTATGAAAATTGTTTAAATTATTATTAATTCTTGTAAATTTACAAAGCAACATAGAAAAGAATAATCGGAAAGACATTTCTAGTTGACTCCGTAAACAAATTCTGCCTATTCCATGAAAAATAGACAAACTCTGAATATATTCAGGAAAATTGTTAAAATAATGAATAATTATTGTATATTTGCAAAGTATCGTAGAAAAGATTTATTGGGAATACATTCTTTCTTATTTCCCTAAACTAATTGAGCCTATTCGTTGAGAAATAGCCAAACTCTTAATTTTTAAATCAAAATTGTTTAAATAATTAATAATCCTTGTAAATTTATAAAGCAGCATAGAAAAAAGTTATCGGGAAGATATTCTTAGTTGACCGCCAAGTTTCATGGTGGGTGCACCACCAGCAGGTGCTGCCTCTAGGAACTTCGTGGGTAACTACATTTTCTGCAGGAGCAAGAGAGGAGATTATTCTCTCTCGCTTACTCGTACCGCCACTAGATGTCCTTCTGGTTCCAAAATTTCCTCATTTTTCTCAGTTTCCGCAATTTTAAACTGGTTGGCGGAAAAAAGTTTTCTCAAGTGTGGAATTTTTCAATTATTTGCGAAAGGTTCGGGAGGGAGATATTAGGGGAATTCCCCAATCCCATGTATGGAGTACTCCTTAATTCCACACAATTTCTTCCGGCCTCGTATAGAAATATAGGCTGACTAGACGTCCTTATTTATTAGGACATGTCCTAATTTTTTATCGCTGTCCTGATTTTCCGATTTTTTGTGCTATGTCCTGATTTTTCATGCCCGAAAACGAAAACTCGCGATTTTGAGCGGATCTAAATTTTTGTCAGAATTTTCTGTGGGCGCGGTTACATTGTGACTTTTCATTTCAATTTCAAAAACTTGTCATATGTGAAATTTTGATAATATTTAGAAAGAAAGGAAAACGTCGTATTGCCTACGGAAATTGAAAGTTCCGAAAAGGATTTAAAATAATTAATACATTGTACAGAGTGTACTTAATTATTTAAATATCAATGTTGACTTCAAAAAAGATATTTGTATAATTTATAAACTTAGGAAATGAACATACAAGTTTATTATTTTGTTCAAAATTCAACAATTTTGTTAAAAACAAAAAATCCATTCTTTTTAGTTGAAAATTCAACTGTTTTGTAGAAATTTCGTCTTTGTGGCGTTAAAATTCCACATTTTTGATGATTTCTTTTTCTTTTTTGACTGAACAATCTTTCTTGATTGAAAATCCTTTTTATTGGTTAAAAAGTTCATCTGTTATTGTCGTGGAAATTTCATCTTTTTTGGCTAAAAATGCAACTGCTTGGTTAAAAACTAATCTTTTATGATCTAGGATTTTCAACTAATTTCTTGTAAATTGAGTTTTAATTGGCTGAAGATTAATTTTTTAACTAAAAGTTTAATTATTTCTTTTATCGTTAAAATTGATCTTTTTTGGTTGAAAATTGAGTTCTTTGGTTATAAATTTAACGTTTTGAGACCCCCTGAATCCGAAAAACAAGTTTTTACGTGTGTCTGTCTGTTTGTATGTCTGTTTGTCTGTAGATTTTTAGTTTGTTAGCACGACAACTTTCGAAAGAATTGACAGATTGGATTGGGCTTCGGTATACTCTTCAAGTGTCCTAAAATGAAGGTCAAGTTTGTTAGCCAGCCATTTTGGATAAAAATTCAAAAAGTGAGCACATCTTTTAAATTTTTGAGACCACTTTTTTTTTAAATTGAAAAATTCTATGGACGGATATTAATAATACTCAAAAAGGCGAACAAAATATTCTAATGACTTTTTTCAATGGGAAAAAAATTAACGGAGTTATAGCATTTACAAAATTCCAAAAAACAAACGAAAATGAAAATTTTAAGCCAACAACGCATGATATGAAAAAATGTCACGAGAAGAAAAACGTTGAAATTTGAGTACACTACAAGATTATCACAACAACTTTTGAAATTTTCTTGAAAAATCGAAAATTCAAATTTTGACCGCACAAAAAATAATGAAAAATCAAAAATTCCATTTTGCGGTCAAACTATACAAGGTACGAAGAATCATGAGTAGACAAAAATTGTGTATTCAAAAAGGATCTACACATTTGGTGAAAATCACTTTTTGATAAGACGCATAGTTTTTGTTTCATTCGTAAAAAACTGCACTGAAAATAGAAAAATTGAATTTTTAGACAAACGACACAAGATACAGAAAAAATAAATAGTAAAAATTTGTTTACCCAAAAAAGAGTTACAAATTTGTTATGAATTATTTTTTGATAGGATGCGCAGTTTTTGTTCTAATCGTGAAAAATAACATTAACAATGAAAAAACTACATTTTTAGAAAAACGCCGCAAGGTACGAAAAAAAAAATAAATCAACAAAAAGTGTGCGTTCAAAAAATATCTACAAATTTTTTAGCGATTACTTTTTGATGAGATGAAAGTGAAACTTCTTTGTTGGAAATTAATCTTTTTGGTTGATGATTCATCATTTTAGTTAAAAATCCTCTTTTTTTTAATTTAACTATTTTGTTTAAACTTTTTCTGGTGAAAATTAATTTTTTCAACTGAAAATTGAATAGTTCCATGTTTGATTGAAAATTTATCTTTTTCAGTCTGAACTTCAAATATCTGGTTGAAAATTCCTCTATTTTTTTGAAAATTAAACTTTTTTGGTATAAAATTAATATTTTCGGTTGAAAATTCATTTCTTTGGTTGAAAATTCAACTATTAGGTTGAAAATTCCTTGAAAATTTCAAATATTTGTTTCATGATTTTGAAAATTTTATTAGAAATTAATCTTTTTTGATAGAAAATTAACCTTCTTGGTTAAAAATTTATTCTTCTGGTTAAAAATTTCTCTCTTTGCTTGTATAATAGAAAATTAAAAACAACATGAAAAATTTTTAAATTTAATTTTTGGACAAACGACGCAAACTATGAAAAAATAAATTGACAAAAGCTGCTCATCCAAAAAAGAGTAACAAATTGTCATTAATAATTTTTAGATAGAACAAATAGATTTTCTTTAAATCGTAAAAAAAATTCATGTATTTTCTGGGAAATTTGTCTTTTTTTGGGTAGACAATTCATCTTTATGATTGAAAATTAACATTTTTGATGAAAAATTAAATTATTTGGTTGAAAATTCATTTTTCTTATTGAAGAATCATTGTTACAGTTGAAAGCTGACTTCTTTGGTTAAAATTTTTTTTGGTTGAAAATTAAACTATTTAGTTGAAAATACTTTTTTTTTTGGGTTGAAAATTAGACTGCTCCGTGTTTGGTAGAAAATTTATCTTCTTTATTTGAAAATTCAACTATTTGGTTGAAAATTCATTCCTTTGGTTGAAAATGTATTCATTTTGTTGATAAATCGTTTTTTATGGTCAAAAATTAATTTTTCAAACTGCAAATATAACTATTCCATTTTAGGTGGAAATTTTATCTTTTTTATTTGAACATTCATCTATTTTGTGCAACATTCGTCTTTTTTGGTTGAAAATTAATTTTCTTAGTGGAAAATTAATTTTTTTTTTTGTAAAGATTCCACATTTTCGTTGAAAATTCATGTCTTTGGTTCAAAATGTAACTATTTTGTAAAAAATTATTTTTTTGCTGTCAAAAATTAATTTTTTTAACTGAAAATATAACTATTCCATTTTTGGTTGAAAAGTTATCTTTTTTCGTTGAAAATGCTTTTTTTTTGGTGAAAAATTCATCTTTTTGTTTGAAAATTCATTTGTTCGGTTGTAAATTTAAATATTTTGTTAAAAATTAGTTTTTTATAGTCAAAAATTAATTTTTTAACTGGGTGTATAACTATTCTTTTTTTTGTTGAAAATTTATCTTTCTTTCTTTGAAAATTCGTCTTTTTTCGTTCAGAATTAATATTTGTGGTTGAAAATTTATTTTTCGATCGATAATTCAACTATTTGGTTCAAAATTCAATTTTTTATATCCAATTTTTAATTCATCGTTATACTTGAAAGTTCATTTCTTTGATTAAAAATTTAACTATTTTGTTGAAAATTCTTTTATTTTGGTTGAAAATTCTCTTTTTTGTTGTTAAAAATTCTTTCTTTTTTTTGAAATTTATGTTTGTTACTTGAAAATTCAACTATTTCGTTAAAAATTATTTTTTCGTGGTTAAAAATTAATTTTTTAAACTTTAATTATAACTATTCCAGTGTTTGTTGAAAATGTTTCCTTTTTAGTTGAAAATTCATATATTTTGTTCAAAATTTGGTTTTTTTGGTAGAAAATTCATCTTTATAATTAAAAATTAATTTTTTTGGTTAAATATTCCTCATTTAGTTTGAAAATTTATTTCTTAGGTGAACTGAATGAAATGAATTTTCAACAAAATAGTAACATTTTTGAAATATAACTATTTTCTTGAAAATTCATCTATTTTGTTAAAAAATCATATTTTCCGGTAGAAAATTAATCTCATTGGTTCAAAAATGATCTTTTTAGTTGGCCATTAATTTCGTTGGTTGACAATTCAACCTAGAAGTAAAATTTATAACGCTCAGGGAAAATGAAAAGTTGGCCCTGTTTTTGAAATTACGCGCCTTAAGTGAAATTGTACTAAGGGCGGGGGAAATTAGAGGTTGGAGAGGGTGAGAAGTGAGATAATGTCCTGATTTCCCGATCAAACCACCTGGACACCCTAATAAATAATAATTGAAAATTATATAATTTTTAAATTATTTTAGTCAGACGCAACTCGAGTCTTTTTAGCGGCGGACGATTTTTTGCGAAAATGACTGGCGGGGATATGATCCAAAAGGACCATTTCTTAGATTTATTCAATTGAATAAATGGACTGGAAGAAAAGAAAAAAGAAAATTTAATAATTTTAAATTAGATTAAAATCAAATTCAAAATCCTATTTAACGTCCAATACTCCAGTCCATGTATAGAATTCCTGAAAACACAAACAGGACTCCAGCTACCAAATTTGGACAACCACCATAAAATGCTCCTATTGTAATTTAAAAAAAAAAAAAAAAAAAAAAATTTCTTCTTTGGACAAAAATAAAAAAGAGGAAAGAAAACTGAGAAAGCAACCAACCAAATCCTTTTCCATCTCTTTTTTTATTGCTTTCGTCTTTTTTATTTTTATTCTCATTACGAATGTTTTTGTATTGTGATTTGATAATAATAAAAATAAAAAAGACGAAAGAAATAAAGAAAGAGAAGGAAAGGGATTTGGTTGGTTGCTTTCTCAGTTTTCTTTCCTCTTTTTTATTTTTGTCCAAAGAAGAATTTTTTTTTTTTTTTTTTTTTTAAGAAAAAGTTTTTTTTTAAAATTACAATAGGAGCATTTTATGTTGGTTGTCCAAATTTGGTCGTTGAATTCTTGTTTTTGTGTTCAGGAATTCTATATATGGACTGAAAGAAAAAATTTAGTTTCATGGACTGTTGCGTGGAAAAAAGTGAATCTCTTCTGAAATTGAAGAAAGATAAAGAGGAGATTGAAACATTGGCATAATGTGACTTAAGTTTAGTAGATCGTGTAGACTGTGGACGAATAAAATCGTAGTGGCAAGACTCGTAAGGAATACAAAAATAATAAAAGAGACCAACGGAAGGATGGACGATTGGACGCCTTCGAACTAGTGAGGTGAACTAGAGCATGCCACTCCCGAAAGAGAAAGCAAAACAACGAGTGATCAGCGAACCAAGTTCCTACGTCTCGTCCACCTAAAACTAAAACTGCCTATGTCTGAAACCTCCAAGTCTCTAAAAACGCGAAGATATATTTTATAATTTCCACTTGGTGCTGGCATTCTAAACATTTGGCCAGGGGAGTGGAAAACTGCAGAAAAGCGATACTCCCGGGCGCGGGTTACCGACAGATGAGTTTGGACTTCAATATTTGGTAGCATCAAAAATCCCACAACTGAACTCATCTGTCGGTAAAGGGTTGACAAATTTAACAAGCAAGCTTTTTCTTATAAAAGAATTTTAAACTGAAATGGTGAATCTTCAACCAACAAAATTTATTTTTAACCAAGTGGCTTCATGTTGACTCCAAAAAGATGGATTTCGAACCAAGAAGATTAACTTTCAACCAAATAGTTGAATTTTCAAGTAAAAGAGATCAATTTTAAGCCAGAAATGGATTAGCTAGATGTTCAGTTAAAAATATTTTAATTCAACAAAAAAAAACAACTGATTTTGAACAAAATAGTTCAATTTTCACCCAAAGGAATGAATTTTCAACAAGATAGTTGAATTTTCAACAAAAAATGGAAGTAGTTAACTTTTCAACCTAAAAGATGAATTTTCAACCAAAAATGGAAAAATAAATGTTCATTAAAAAAAATTAATGAAAAAAGCGATGTCCCAATAAAATAGTTCACTTTTTGACCTAAAGGATGAATTTTCAACCAAGAAGATAATTTTCTACTCAAAAAGATGAATTTTCAACAAAATATATAAATTCTCAACCAAACAGTTGAATTTTCAACCAAAAGAAACATTTTCAACCAAAAATGGAATATTTAAATTTTAAGTAAAAACAAAAGAAATTTTCAACCAAACACAGACTAATTAAATTTTCAGTGAAAAAAATTAATTTTCAACACAAAAAAAAACGAATTTGCAGCCAAATAGTTGATTTTTCAACCAAATATATTGAACAAAAAGAAAAATCGAATTTGCAACCAAATAGTTTAACTAAGATTTTCAAAAAATTAATTTCAAACCAAAAATGAAATAGTTGAAGTTTTAGTGAAAAAAGTTCAATTTTCAACATGAAATGGAGTATTTAAGTTTTTAGGTAAAGGAATTAATTTTCAACAAAAAGAAAAGAAATTACAACGAAATAGTTGAATTTTCAATCAATGCAGATGCATTTTTAAATATGAAACCAAATAGAAGAATTTTCAACCAAAAATAATAATTTTCAAGCATATAAGGAGAATTTTGAACAACATATATATTTTTTCAACCAAATAGTAAAATCTTCAACTAAGAAAAAAATTTTAACTAAAAATGGAATAGTTCAATTTTTAGTAAACAAAAAATAATAATTTCCTACCGAAAGAAAAGTATTTTTGGAAAAATAGATAAAGATTTAACAAAAAAAATGAATTTTATAAAAAAAATTTCTTTCTAACAAAATAGTTCAATTTTCAACCAAGAAACGAAATTTTCAACTAAAATCATGAATTTTTAAGCAAACAGTTGAACTATTAACTGAAGAAGATAAATTTTCAACCAAAAATGAAATAGTTAAAACTTGAGTAAAAAACGAATTTTTAACAAAATAGTTTAATTTTCAATAAAAAAAATGAATTTTTAACAGAAGTGATAAATATTGAACCAAAAAAATTAATTTTTAATGAATAGTTCAACCTGCAGTCAGTTAGTTGAATTTTTAACCAAAAAAGGTAAATTTTCAACAAAATACTTGAATCCTCAACCAAAAAGCGAATTTTCAACAAAAAATTTGAGTTTTCAACGTTAAAATATACACTTTTTTAAAAAAAAAATTAAAATTTCCGTGAAAAGATCGACTTTTTAACAGAATTGTTGAATTATCAACAAAATAAATACATTTTTAATAAAAAAAGATGAATTCTGAATCAAAAATATTACAGTAAATTTTTCCACCAAAAAGAATTAACTTTCAACGAGAAATAGTTTTTCTTATCGAGTTCTATTAATCCAGTTCGGATTCAAGTGGCAAAAGAAAAATAAGGGAAATAGGAGAAATACTGTGAAGCATTCAAAAAATTAATGAATTTTTTGATTATTTATAGATTAAAGAATAACAGATTAAATAAACATTGAAGTTTATTTTTAAAACTTGTTAAATATTAGGTAAAAAAAGTTGAAAATTTAAAGTCTCAAAATCATTTCGATAAGGTAAGATTTCGTGAGAGGTTGTTGGGGGGGGGGGGGGGCGCCAGAACAAATCTCACAGTATCTTGCATGGGGGAGATGGGGTGAAAATTTCGTAAAAACGCCCTACGTAATCAGTAGATGATTCCTAACCGAATGCGATTGGGGGTTTCGGTTTTCTGCAGTTTTCTATTTCCCTGACTAAATTTTCAGAATGCCAGCGCAGAAATGCACGCATGTTCTTCAAAATGTGTGAAAATTTCGGAAAAAGACCTTGAGTAATCTTTGAATGAGTCCTATCTGGCTGCGCTCGTTCGTTTCGGTTTTCTGCAGTTTTCCACTTCCCTGACGAAATGTTCAGAATGCAAGGCGCTTATAATAAATGACCCGCCGAATGCAATAACCAGCTCGACGCTCGAAAACGCGCAAAAGTATTGTCCGATCGTCTCAAAGAAAATTTTGAAAATCGAAAAATTAATTTTTTGAAAACGTAGAATTCTAGATAATAAGGAAGTGAAACTTTTTCCTCTCAGCATTTTTTCCAAACGTTCATTTTTAATAATTAAAACGAAATATTGAAAAAAAAATTCCTCCCTGATTTAAGGCCATGTAAGCGTAACCTCAAATTTTTTTAAACATTTTTTTCAAAATCAACTTACTTTTACACGAAACGCGATATCGAGTTGAAAATTTGGGAAACTAAATATGAAGCACTAAGAAACGCCGGTCTAGTGTTGAACTTTTATTATTATTATTATTATTATACCATTAAGCCATTTCCCTTTCGGG
>CAKNYM010047122.1:44779-72622 GCA_932195095.1 Andricus curvator | reverse complement strand
AGTTATTTTTTAATCAAACAGTGCAATTTTCTACCAAATTTTAAAATGTTAAAGCCAAAAAGTCAAATTTTCAACAAAATACATGAATTTTCAACCAACTAGTTAAATTTTCAAATGAAACAGATTTATGTAAAATCGAGAAAAAAAAATTATTTAAAAAAAAATAGTTTTTAGCAAAAAGGTGAATTCTCAAAGAAAAATATAATAGCTGATTTAACCAAAAAAGACGAATTTTCAACCGGATGTGTTTTTACGAATAAAGACGAATTTTCTCAATATAGTAGAATTTTCAATATATAGAGGAAAAATTTTCAATAAAAATATCAATTTTTCAACAAAAAAGTTATTTTTTAATCAAATAGTTTAATTTTCTACCAAATTTCAAAATTGTCAACTCAAAAAGTCGAATTTTCAACAAAAAACATGAATTTTCAACCAGGAAAGATCAATTTTCAACCAAAAATGGAATAGTTACATTTTTAGCGAAGAAAATTATTTATCAATAAAAAAAAGTAATTTTTCGCAAAATAGAATGCATACAATTTTACTGAATGAAATTAATTTTTAGCCAGAAAATTTTTTTTTAAGAAAATAGTTCAAGAGATTAATTCTCAACTAAAGTGATGAATCTTTAACAAAAAATTTTTTTAAACAAATTCGTTCAACTTTCAACCAAGTATAGTAGTTAAATGTTTAACCAAACAAGACGATTTTTCAACCAAGAAGATTTATTTTCTACAAGAAAAAAGAAATTTTCTACAAAATAAATGAATTTTCAACCAGTTAGTTAAATTTTCAACCAACTAGTTAAATTTTCAACCAACTAGTTTAAATTTCAAATAAAAAAGATTTCTTTTAAACCGAGAATAAAAATGATTTTTCAACAAAAATGAAAATAATTTTCAATAAAAAAAGATGAATTCCCAACGAAAAATATAATACCTGATGTCTGAAATAAAAAAGTTTTCAATTTTGAAGAAACAACAGTTGATAGTCAACCAAACAGATTTTAATTTTGAATATAAGAGTTAAATTAAATCGAAAAAGATGAATCTTCAACCAGAAGTATTTTCTACGAATAAGGACAAATGTTCTACACTATAGTCGAATTTTCAATTTATAGAGGAACATTTTTTAATAAAAATATCAATTTTCAACAAGAAATTTATTTGTTCATCAAATAGTTTAATTATTTACCAAATTTTTTAATTTTCAAGCCAAAAAGTCGAATTTGTAACAGAAGACATGAATTTTCAATCAGAAGAGACCAATTTTCAACTAAAAACGGTCAATTTTCAACCAAAAATGAAATAGTTACATTTGCAGTGAAGAAAATGATTTATCAATTGAAAAAAGGAATTTATTGCAAAATAGAATAGAATACTTTCAACCAAGTATAGTAGTTAAATGTTTAACCAAACAAGATGATTTTGTAACCAAGAAGGTTAATTTTCTACAAAAAAACGAATAATCAACAAAATAAATGAATTTTCAATCAACTAGTTAAACTTCTAAATAAAAAAGATTTATTTTAAACTGAGAATAAAAATTATTTTCCAACAAAAAAGAAAATAATTTTCAAGAAAAAAAGGTGAATTCCCAACGTAAAATATAATACCTGATATTCGAAATAAAAACATTTCAATTTTGAATAAAAATCTGTTGATATTTCAACTAAAATTATTTTAATTTTAAATAAAAAAGAGTTAAATTCAACCGAAAAAGACGAATCTTCAACCAGCTGTATTTTCTACGAATAAAGACGAATTTTCTACAATATATTTGAATTTTCAATTTATTTAGAAAACATTTTCAATGAAAAATATAAATTTTTAACAAAAAAGTCAATTTTGAATCAAATAGTTTAATTTTCTACCAAATTTTTGAATTTTCGAGCCAAAAAGACGAATTTTCAACAAAACACATGAATTTTCAATTTATGAATAAGGAAAAATTTTCAATTGAAAATATCATCTTCCAACAAAAAAGTTAATTTTCAATCAAAAAGTTTAATTTCCTACAAAATTTTTTAATTTTCAAGCAAAAAGACGAATTTTCAACAAAACACATGAATTTTCAACCAGAAAAGATCAATTTTCAACTAAAAACGGTCAATTTTCAACCAAAAATGAAATAGATACATTTTTAGTTAAGAAAATTATTTCTCAATAAAAAAAATAAATTTTTAGCAAAAAAGATAAGTTTTCAATCATTTTTGGTGGAAAATTCAACCATTTGCTTGAAAATGATCTTTTTTGTTGAAAATTAATATTTTAGGATTTAAAATTCAACTAAATTGTACAAAAATTCGACTTTTTTATTCGAAAATTAATTTATTTGGTAAACATTTTATCTCTCATCTTTTTGTTTTTTTGCCTTCTTTTTTAGTTGAATTGAACTGTTTTTGATTTAAAATTAAAATCTGTTTTCGTTGAAATATCATCTTTTACATTTTTGGTTCAGAATTCATCATTTTCGTTGAAAATTCACTTCTTCAGTTGAAACTTGAACTATTTTGTTCTAAATTCTTTTTTTTGTTTGTTAAAAATTAATTTCTGAAACTGAGAATTTATCAATCCTATTTTTATTTGAAAAGTAATCTTCTAGAGTTAACAATTTAACTATTTCGTTGAAACTTCATGTATTGTGTTAAAAATTATTTTTTTTTTCAGAAAATTAATCTTCCTAATTCTACATGCATCTTTTTGGTTGAAAATTCATTTCTTCATGTGAAAATTTAACTGTCTTGTTACAGAATGAAAATACTGTTTTTTTGTTAAAGATTTTTTAAAACAAAAAATCTAACTATTCCCTTTATAGTTTTAAATTGATTTTTTTTAGTTGAAAATTCTACTGTTTTATTGAAAATTAATCTTCTGGATTAAAAATTTATCATTTTGATTTTAAATTCAACTATTTGGTTATGAATATAATTATTTTGTTAAAAATTCAACAACTTTGTTAAAAAGTCATTCTTTATTTTGGTGAAAATTCAAATATTTTGTGGAAAATTTTTATTGGGCTGAAAATTGAAATATCTGGCTCAAAATTCATCCTTTTTAGTTGAAAATTCAACTATATTTAGTTATAAAAATTCATTTTTGTGCTTAAGGGTTCATACTTCTAGTTGAAAATTTATTTCTTTAATTAAAAATTGAACTATTTTGTTTTAAATACGTTTTGTTTTTCGTTGAAATTTCATTTTTTTAACTGAAAATTTAATTCTCCAATTTATAGTTAAAAATGTATCTTTTTCAGTTAAAAATTCAACTATTTGGTTAAATAAATCTTCTTTGTTTTGCATTCTTCATGTTTGTAGAAAATTCATTTCTTCTATTATTATTGTGACAACTATTTTGTTGTCAATTCGTTTTTATTTTTTTGGAAATTAATTTGTTTAACTGATAATTTAACTATCTCATTTATAGTTCAAAATTTATCTTTTTGAGTTGAAACTTCAACTATGTGATTAAAAATTAGTTTTTTTTTGTTAAAAATTCATTATTTTAATGGAAAGTTGAAACTATTTTGTTCAAAAATCGTTTTTTGTTGTTGAAAATTAGTTTTTTTTTAATGAGAATTTAACTATTCCATTTTTTCGTTTAACATTGATCATTTTTCGTTGAAAATTCAAAAATTTGTTTGAAAATTCGCCTTTTTAGTTGAAAATTAATCTGCTGTAGTTGATGATTCAATTATTTTATTTAGAATTCGTATTTATGGTTAAATTTAAATATTTCGATTTAAAATTAAAAACTTTTTCGGTCATAATAGCAACTATTACATTTATTTTTAAGAATTATTTATCTTTTCAGGTTAAAAATTAATCTACCTGGTTGAAAATTGAATTACTGTGTTGAAATTTTTTTTTATGTTCTGATTAAAAATTATATTTTTTGTTAAAACTTAATATTTTCTGGTAAAATATAAAAGTATTTTGCAGAGAATTCGTTTTCTATGGTAGAAAAATAAACCTTTTCTTGGAGAATTCATCTATTTGATTGCAAATTTATGTATTTTCTTAAAGTATCAACTTTTTCGTAGAAAATTAATCTTTTCGGATGAAAATTGAATTATTCAGTGGAAAATTGGTTTTTTGTTCGTTGAAAATCAACTTTATTGTTGAGAATAATAATTTTCGTGTTAAAAATTAAACTGTTTTGCAGAAAATTCGTCTTTTTTCGTAGAAAATTAATTCTTTTTCCTAAAAATCTCGTTAAAAATACAACTATCAGGTTAAAAAATTTGTGTATTTTGTTGACATTCGATGTATTTTTTTGAAAATTCATCTTTTTGTCTGAGAATGCGGCTATTTGGTCAAGATTTTTGGTTTACTACTGTGAATCAATCGAAAAAAAATTTAATTTCAAATCAAAAACAGTTGAAGTCAACGAAAAAAACAAACAAAATTTCAATAAAATAGTTACATTTTTAAATTAAAAAGGTTTATTTTTTACCCCCCCCCCCATAAAAAAAATTAATTTTTAACTCAAATGATGCATTTCCTTACAAAAACTGAATTTTTAACAAAGTTGTTCAACTTTCAACCAAATAGTTGAATTTTCAACCAAGAGAAGTTATTTTCTATAGGAAAACGATTTTTTAGCAAAATACATGAATTTTCAACAAACTGGTTAACTTTTCAACCAAAAAGATTAATTTTCGAGGAAGAATCTCAATTTTCTATCAAAAAAATAAAGGAAATTTCGAAAAAATACATGAATTTTCAACTAAAAAATATCAATTTTAAACTAAAAATGAAATAGTTAAATTTGCAGCTAAAAAAATTAATTAAAAAAAAAAGATTTTAACAAAATAATTGAGTTTGTAATCTTGTAGTTGACATTTCAACCATAACGATGAATTTTCAACCAAATAGTTGAATTTTCCACCAAGGAAAGTCATTTTCTATAAGAAAACGAATTTTTAACAAAATACATGAATTTTCAACAAACTGGTTAAGTTTTCAACCAAAAACAGTCATTTTCGAGGAAGAATCTTAATTTTCTACCAAAAAACTAAACGAAATTTCAAGAAAATACATGAATTTTCAACTAAAAAATATCAATTTTAAACTAAAAATGAAATAGTTAAATTTGCAGTTAAAAAAATTATAAAAAAAAAAAGTTTTGATGAAATAATTAAATTTGTAAGCTTGTAGTTGATATTTCAACCAAAACAATGAATTTTTAACCAAATAGTTGAATTGTTAACTAGAAAAGATAAATTTTCAACCAAAAATAGAATAGTTAAATTTTCAACCAAAGAAATTAAATTGTTGAATTTTTGAATTGTTGAAAGTTGAATTTTCATCTCATTAAAAATACAACTATTAAGTTAAACTAGCTGTGAATTCGATCTCGAGTGTTTCCACTTTGTTTGTATTTATAATTATAATTATACGGTTCTCATTTCACGAGCACTTTGCTTCCTGTTAGCAAATGTATTTGCTTCCTCATAGAGGAAGCATTAGTTATTTTTTTCAATAATAGACAAACTAAAGTCTTCATTTTGATCAATTTAAAAATAGAAATGTACAAAAAATACAAAATTACAAAATAATACAAACAATTTTTGAAATACTAAGTCAAATCAGACAAATCAAATTTTGAATTCGAAATGATAATTTTTCGAGCTGGAAAAGGGAAGGGAAAAGTTCTGTCGCACCCTATCCCTTTGCCAGCTTTATGATTTTAAAAAAAAAATTGTCAAAATTATTCTAATTGAAAATTTATGATCAAAAAATCTTTTCTATTCATGCATCGTCAACTTTGAATTATGTCGATGAAAAAAGTTTTTCTGTTTGAAACAGATGATTCATATATTATAAATGAGCATAACTTCCTGAATTTTCAATAAAGTGTACTCGTATTAATATTGAAGGTCAATCGATTCGACTCGAATCAACACATCTTTTCTGTTCTTGCATCAACTTTGAATTATGACAATGAAAAAAGTTTTACTATAAAAAACCGATTTTCAAAATATATAAATTACCATAACTTCCCTACTCTTTAATAAAATGTATTAATATTATAGGTCAATCGATTCGTCTCAAACCAAGGAATCTTTTATATTCTTGCATCAACTTTGAATGATGTCAATGAAAACAGTTTTACTATAAAAAACCGTGTTTTCAAATATTATGCATAACCATAGCTTCCTTATACTCTTCAATAAAATGTATCAATGCTATAGATCAATCGATTTGTCTTGAATCAACAGAACTTTTTTATTCTCGCATCAACTTTAAATTATGAGAATTACAACATTTTTAGTATGAAAATCGATTTAAAAAAATATATAAATTACCATAACTTCCTTAGTCTTCAATAAAGTGTATTAATATCATAGATCAATCGATTTTCCTCGAATCAAGGAATCTTTTCCGTTCTTGCATCAACTTTGAATTATATCGAAGAAAAAAGTTTTACTGTGAAAAACCGTATTTTCAAATATTATGTATTAATTCCTTAATCTTCAATCAAATGTATTAATATTATAGGTCAATCGATTCGTCTCGATCCAAGGAATCTTTTATATTCGTGCATCAACTTTGAATTATGTCAATGAAAAAACTTTTACTATAAAGAACCGATTTTTCAAATATATAAATTACCATAACTTCCCTACGCTTCAATAAAATATATTAATAGTATAGGTCAATCGATTCGTCTCGATCCAAGAAATCTTTTATATTCTTGCATCAACTTTGAATTATGTCAATGAAAAAAGTTTTACTATAAAAAACCGATTTTTCAAATATTATTGAGTGCTAAAAAAATGCAATACATATTTTTAGAAATCCTTCGGTCAGTTTCAAGATATTAGTCGGGAAAATAAGCCCTCAAAATTTCATCAATTTATCTGCGACCGTTTTCAAGTTATCGTGTTCACAAAAAAGCGTGAAATCCACACATCCACACACATATCCCGACAATTGCTTAGAACATTGTATTAGAAATTTTTAAATTGGGGAAAGTTCAATTAAATGAATTTAAAATTTTTTGAAAATGTTACCATTACAAAGCTTCCTCTATGAGGAAGCAAAATGGGTGCATTTTGTTAAAATATCGTTTTCTTTTGTAGAAAATGAATCATCTCGGTTGAAAATTGAACCATTTTGTTGAACTTGATGTATTTTTTTGAAAATTCATTTTTTTGTCTGAGAATGCGGCTATTTGGTGAAGGTTTTTGGTTTACTACTGTGACGAAAAGTTTGTCATTGAAAATATGATATATTTCGTGGTGGAGTAAAATTTTTCAGAATCCTCTGAATGAGGAATATTTTTGAAGGTCGTGGTTCCCTGCATTATTCTTTGAGCAGTTTGGCTGAGGATAGAGATAGATAACACAATAAGAAGAAGAAGAAGAAGAATAAGAAGAAGAAGAAGAGAGAGAAATTTTGACGAATTGAGGGTGCAATCAATCCTTCGTCGTTTCCTGGTTTCCGAGGGACTGCAGTGCAGTGGGATTCGAACCCCCGCTGCGTTCCAACTGTTTACAATTCAATTTCTGGCCGCAAACTACGCAAGGTGCCATCCACGTTTACCTGCGCTGCGGTGCACCGGAATTTCGTAACCGAATCTAATTCACGATTTAACTCCTCAAGGAAAACTGACTGACCGACTGACAAAAATAGTATTTCAGTGTCCTTTGTGGCAAGATGAAATACGAGGGGAAAACAACTCCCGACAAATGCGCTCAAGTGCAGGTGGATTACCACCCTCGATTACATTCAATTATGGTGGATTACTCTGCGCATTTCCAACCAAAAAGGATTGCCGAAAAATACGAATTTTCAACAAAATAATCGATTGACCTATAATATTAATACATTTGATTGAAGATTAAGGAAGCTATGTTAATGCATAATATTTGAAAATACGGTTTTTTATAGTGAAACTTTTTTCTTCAATATAATTGAAAGTTGATGCAGGAATATAAAAGATTCCTTGCTTCGAAACAAATCGATTGACCTATAATATTAATATATTTTATTAAAGCGTAGGGAAGTTATGGTAATTTATATATTTTGAAAATCAGTTTTTTATAGTAAAACTTTTTTCATTAACATAATTCAAAGTTGATGCAAGAACAGAAAATATGTGTTGATTCGAGGCGAATCGATTGACCTATAATATTAATATATTTTTTCAAAGAGTAAGGAAGCTATGGTAATGCATAATATTTGAAAATACGGTTTTTCATAGTAAAACTTTTTTCTTCAACATAATTCAAAGTTGATGCAAGAATATAAAAGATTCCTTGGTTCGAGACGAATAGATTGACCTACAATATTAATACATTTCATCACAGAGTAGGGAAGTTATGGTAATTTATATATTTTTAAAATCGATTTTTATACTAAAAATGTTCTAATTCTCATAATTGAAAGTTGATGCGAGAATAGCAAAGTTGTGTTGATTCAAGACGAATCGATTGATCTATCACAGAAAAAACAGAAGATAAACTTCACATCGATTTCTGACGAAAGATTCTTTGCAACAAAAATTAACTTCAAAGGATAAACTTTACACAAATATCGGTTAAACTTTCTTTTGTTTTTCCATGACAAACACATGTATTTTGAAAGACGCGAAGTTGGCTGAACAAAACTTTATCGCTCTAAAAAATTTCCTGCAACAAATTTTATTCTTAGTTTTTTCTGTGATAGCATTGATACATTTTATTGAAGAGTAAGGAAGCTATGATTATGCATAATATTTGAAATCACGGTTTTTTATAGTAAAAATTTTTTCACTAACATAATTTACAATTGATGCAAGAACGAAAAAGATTCCTTGATTCGAGGAAAATCGATTGATCTATAATAATAATACACGTTATTGAAGATTAAGGAAGTTATGCTCAATTATAATATATGAATCATCTGTTTCTAAGAGAAAAACTTTTTTCATCGACATAATTCAAAGTTGACGACGCATGAATAGAAAAGATTTTTTGATCATAAATTTTAAAATAGAATAATTCTGACAATTTTTTTTTTTAATCATAAAGCTGGCAAAGGCAATCATTTCGAATTCAAAATTTGATTTGTTTAATTTGTCTTTGTATTTCAAAAATTGTTTGTATTATTTTGTAATTTTGTATTTTTTGTAAATTTCTATTTTTAAATTGATCAAAATGAAGACTTTAGTTTGTGTATTATTGGAAAAAAAATAATGCTTCCTCTATGAGGAAGCAAATACATTTGTTAACGGGAAGCAAAGTGTTTGTGAAATGAGCACCATATAATTATAAATACAAACAAAGTGGAAACACTCGAGATCGAATTCACAGCTAGTTTTTAACTGAAATCGTTATATTTTCAAATAAAAAAGTAAGGTTCAACAAGAAAATTTGTTTTCAACAAAATAGTTAAATTTTCAATCAAAGGTATTAATTTTCTACTCAAATTATGAATCTTCAACTGAAATAGTGCAAAGAAAAAAAGAATTTTCAGCAAATCAGTTGAATTTTCAACCAAAAAAATGACAAAATTACAAAGTAGTTGAAAATTATTTGGATTGCCTATATAAATTAGTCCGAATTACCTCGATTACTCTGAATCGGTTTTTAAACACTAATCAGGCATAAAATAAAATTCTGAATTTTTTACTGGAATCGTTATATTTCCAGTTAAAAAAGTAAGGTTCAACAAACAAAAATTTTTAACAAAATAGTTAAATTTTCAATCAAAGGTATTAATTTTCTACTTAAATTATGAATCTTTAACTGAAATAGTACAATTTTCAGTTAAAAAATAAATGTAAAAAAAGAGATTTAAGCAAAATAGATAAATTTTCAACCAAAAAAATGAATTTTCCACTTAAATAATGTATCTTCATCTGGAGTAGTTAAATTTTCAGTTAAGAAATAAACTTTCAACCAAAAAGAAACGATTTCTTCAAAAAAAAGTAAAATTTTCAGTAAAAAAATAAATTTTCAACCAAAAAGAATTGAAATAAAAAAAAAGTAGTAAAATTTGCAATCAAAGTAATGAATTTTCTACTGAAATGATGAATTTTCAACTGGAATAGTTAAATTTTCAGTTAAAGAAAAAGGTTAAAAAAAATTTCAACAAAATAGTTCAATTTTGCACCAAAGGTACCAAGTTTTTACTCAAATTGTAAATCTTCAACTGGAATAGTTAAATTCTCAGTTAAAAAATAAATGTAAATAGAGGTTTCAACAAAATAGATAAATTTTCAACCGAAGAAATCTGGAATAGTTAAATTTTCCGTTAAAAAATTAATTTTTAATCAAAGTGATGAATTTTCAACTAAAATGAGGAATCTCTAGCCAGACATTAATTTTCAAACAAGAAAATTAATTTTCTACTAAAAAATACAAATTTTCAACCAAATATATGAATTTTTAACAAAATAGTTACATTTTCAACCGATGATAAATCTTCATCTGGAATAGTAAAATTTTCAGTTAAAAAATAAATTTTCAACCAAAAAGAGACGATTTTTCAAAAAAAGTAGTTAAATTTTCAATCAAAGAGATGAATTTTCTACTAAAATTATGAATCTTCAACTGGAATAGTTAAATTCTCAGTTAAAAAACTAATGTTAAAAAAAAATTTCAACAAAATATTTAAATTTTGAACGAAAGGTATCAATTTTCTACTTGAATTATGAATCTTCAACTGGAATAGTGCAATTTTCATTTAAAAAATAAATTTAAAAAAAGAGGTTTCAACAAAATAGTTCAATTTTCAATCAAAGGTAATAATTTTCTACTTAAATTATGAATCTTCAACTGAAATAGTGCAAAGAAAAAAAGAATTTTAAACAAATCAGTTGAATTTTCAACCAAAAAAATGACAAAATTACAAAATAGTTTAAAATTATTCGGATTGCCTATATAAATTAGTCCGAATTACCTCGACTACTCTGAATCAGTTTTTAACACTAATCAGACATAAAATAAAATGATGAATTTTTTACTGGAGTCGTTATATTTCCAGTTAAAAAAATAAGGTTCAACAAGAAAATTTTTTTTTTACAAAATAGTTCAATTTTCAATCAAAGGTATTAATTTTCTACTTAAAATATGAATCTTCAACTGAAATGGTACGATTTTCAGTTAAAAATTAATGTAAAAAAAGAGATTTCAGCAAAATAGAAAAATTTTTAACAAAAGAAATGAATTTTTCACTTAAATGATGTATCTTCATCTGGAGTAGTTAAATTTTCAGTTCAAAAATAAACTTTCAACCGAAAAGAAACGATTTCTTCAAAAAATAGTAAAATTTTCAGTAGAAATTTTCAGCCAAAAAGAATTGATTTTCAAAAAAAACGTAGTTAAATTTGCAATCAAACTGATGAATTTTCTACTAAAATGATGAATTTTCAACTGGAATAGTTAAATTTTCAGTTAAAAAACAAGGTTGAAACAAAATTTCAACAAAATAGTTCAATTTTGCACCAAAAGTATAAATTTTCTACTTAAATTATGAATCTTCAACTGGAATAGTTCAATTTTCAGTTAAAAAATAAGTGTAAAAAAATAGATTTCAGCAAAAAAGACAAATTTTTAAACAAAGAAATGAATTTTTCACTTAAATGATATATCTTCATCTGGATTAGTTGAAATTTCAATTAAAAAATAAATAAATTCTCCACCAAAAAGAAACGATGTTTTCGAAAAATAGTAAAATTTTCAGTTGAAAAGTAAATTTTCAACCAAAAAGAATTGATTTTTTTAAAAAGTAGTTGAATTTGCAATCAAAGTGATGAATTTTCTTCCAAAATGATAAATTTTCAACTGGAATAGTTAAATTTTCAGTTAAAAAAGAAGTTTAGAAAAAAGAAATTTCAACAAAATAGATAAATTTTCAACTGGAATAGTTAAATTTTCAGTTAAAAAAGAAGTTTAGAAAAAAGAAATTTCAACAAAATAGATAAATTTTCAACCAAAGAAATGAATTTTCCACCTAAATGATGAAACTTCATCTGAAATAGTTAAATTTTTAGTTAAAAAATTAATTTTCAATCAAAGTGATGAATTTTCAACAAAAGACTTGAGTTTTCAACAAACTAGTTACATTTTTAACCGATGATAAATCTTCATCTGGAATAGTTGAATTTTCAGTTAAAAAATAAATTTTCAACCAAAAAGAAACGATTTTTCAAAAAAGAAGTTAAATTTGCAATCAAAGTGATGGATTTTACACTAAAATGATGAATTTTCAATTGGAAAAGTTCATTTTTCAGTTAAAAATTGTAGGTTCAACAAACAAACAAAATTTCAACAAAATAGTTAAATTTTCAACCAAAGGTATAAATTTTCTACTTAAATTATGAATCTACAACTACAATAGATAAATTTTTAGTTAAAAAATAAATTTTCAACCAAAGAAATTAATTTTCAACAAAAGACTTGAGTTTTCAACAAACTAGTTACATTTTCAACCGATGATAAATCTTCATCTAGAATAGTTGAATTTTTAGTTAAAAAATAAATTTTCAAACAAAAAGAAACGATTTTTCAAAAAAGAAGTTAAATTTGCAACCAAAGTGATGAATTTTCTACTAAAATGATGAATTTTCAACTGGAATAGTTCAATTTTCAGTTTGAAAAGAAGGTTAAAAAAAAATTTTCAACAAAATAGTTTAATTTTAAACCAAAGGTATTAATTTTCTACTTAAATTATGAATCTTCAACTGGAATAGTTCAATTTTTAGTTAAAAAATAAATGTTAAAAAAAAAGGTTTCAACAAAATGGATAAATTTTTAACCAAAGAAATGAATTTCACACTTAAATGATGAATTTTCATCTGGAATAGTTAAATTTTCAGTTAAAAAATAATTTTCCTCCAAAAAGAAACGATTTTTAAAAAAAGTAGTTAAATTTGCAATCAAAATGATGAATTTTCTACTAAAATGATGAGTTTTCAACTGGAATAGTTCAATTTTCAGTTAAAAAATTATAAGGTTAAAAAAAAATGTTTAACAAAATAGTTAAATTTTAAACCAAAGGTATAAATTTTCTACTTAAATTATAAATCTTCAACTGGAATAGTTCAATTCTCAATTAAGAAATAAATGTAAAAAAAAGAGGTTTCAACAAAATAGGTAAATTTTTAACCAAAGAAATCAATTTTCTACTTAAATGATGAATCTTCATGTGGAATAGTTAAATTTTCAACCAAAAAGAAAAGATTTAAAAAAAAAGTAGTTAAATTTTCAATCAAAGTGATGAATTTTCAACTCAGTTGAAACTTCAAACAAGAAAATTAATTTTCTACCGAAAAAGACAAATGTTCAACAAAATACATGAATTTTCATCAAATTAGTAAAATTTTCAACCAATGAGTTTAATTTTCAACCAAAAGAAATAAATTGTCAACGAAAAATGTAATAGTTCATGTTTCAACCGAAAAAAGTTTTAATTTCAAATCAAAAACAGTTGAAGTCGAAAAAAAACCAATTTTCAATAAAATAGTAAAATCATCAACTAAGAAGACGAAGTTTCAACAAAACAGTTACATTTCCAAATTTAAAACTTAGTTTTGTACCACCCAAAAAATTGATTTTCACCTAAAATGATGCAATTTTCAAAAACATAGTTGAGTTTTCAACCAAGAAAAATCATTTTCTATAAAAAACTGAATTTTAAAAATAATATATGAATTTTCAACAAAATAGTTGAGCTTTCAACAAAAAAGATACATTTTCGAGGAAGAATCTTAGTTTTGTACTAAAAATTTTTTTTAACAAAATACATGAATTTTAAACTAAAAATGAAAAGTTAAATTTTCAATTAAAAAAATTAATTTAAAAAACGACTTTAACGATATAATTAAATTTGTAACCTTGTATTTGATACTTCAATGAAAAAGATGCATTTTCAACCAAATAGTATAATTTTAAACTAGAAAAGATAAATTTTCAACTAAAGAAATTAATTTTCATCTATAATGATGAATGTTCAACCAAAAATTAAGTTTCAGTGAAAAATGTCAATTTCCAACCATGCAGTTGAATTTTCAACTAAAAAAAAGAATTTTCAAGAAAATAGTTAAATTTCCAGCCAAAGAAATTTATTTTCTACCAAAATAGTTGAATTTTTTACCCAAAAAGACGAATTTTCAACAAAATATATGAGTTTTTAACAAACTAGTTCAATTTTTAACCAAATAGATGATTTTTCAACTGGAATAGTTACATTTTCAGTTAAAAATTAAGGTTTGACAAAAAAAGAATCTTCATGTGAAATAGTTAAATGTTTAATTAAAAAATTAAAGTTAAAAAAAACAAGGTGTTTCAACAAAATAATTAAATTTTTATTCAAAGAAAGAGGTACATTTTTGACTAAAATCAAGAATCTTTAACCAAAAAATGGATTTTCAAACAAGAAAATTGATTTTCTACCGAAAAAGACAAATTTTCAAACAAAGAGATCACTAAAATGATCAATCTTCAACTGGAATAGTTAAGTTTTCAGTTAAAAAATAAATATTCAACAACAAAAAAAGACGATTTTTCAACAAATAATTAAAATTTCAACCAAAGAAATGAATTTTAAAGTAAAATGAAGAACCTAAAACCAAAAAATGGCTATATAACAAAGTTCTTAAATTTTGCAAGAAGCAGATTATTTTTAACCAAAAGAGATAAATTCTCAACGAAAAATGTAATAATTGATATTTCAGTCGAAAATGATTTTAAGGGCAAATCAAAAACAGTTGAAGTCAACAAAAAAATAAAACAAATTTCAACAAAATAGTTACATTTTTCAATTAAAAAGTTTTACTCTTCACCCCCCCCCCATAAAAAGGAATTAATTTTCAACTATAATGATAAAAATTCACCAAACAATTGATTTTTAACGAAATATTCCAATTTTCAACCATGCAGTTGAATTTTCAACAACAAAAAAACGAATTTTCAAGAAAATAGTTGAATTTTCAACCAAAGAAAAGACGAATTTTCAACAAATCAGTTGAATTTTCAACCAAAATAATGACAAAATTACCAAATAGTTGAAAATGATTTGGATTTTTTATATAAATTAGTCCGAATTACCTCGATTACTCTGAATCGGGTTTTAAAAATTAATCAGGCATAAATTTAAAAAGTCGAAATGTTGTATATTGCAATTTTTGAAAATATGTTATATATGGCCCCCTTTTTCGGTGAAACTCCGCGGTTTTCTTGAGGACAATATCTCAATATATATTAGAATATACTTTAATAACATCAAAAATAACAATAAATAAAATAAGATAATCAATTATTATTATTCAATAATAATTATATAATATTAAATATATTTACTCAATAATAATAAATTTAATAATAATAATTGAAGAAAATTGAAGATTCAAGAAAAAAATCAAATTTTGTATTAAAAATAATGTTATAAATGTTTTTGCATAATTTTACACTGTATTCATAGCAATGACAAATATTGTTAAATTTCATTCTATTGTGTAAAAATTTTTTTCTCAACACAAAGAAAAATAATTCAGCAGAAAAAATTAATTTTCTAAGCATAAAAATTCCAAATCAATAAATTTATTTATAATAATTGCTTATAGTAATAATAAATAATGTTGGATGGCAGACTATCGTGCACAAATTTAATTTTTAAATCAAAAGAAATTATTCCGCAAAATAGCGCAATTTTTCTCTGCATTGAAGTGCCAAATAATTTAATTTTTTGATCAAAATTGTTTATAACAATGGCAATAGTTGTTGTATAGAAAGCTGTTGTGTAGAAATGTGATTCTTTTTATATGAAAAGAAATGATTCCGCTGAAAAGAAAATTTTGTGTTCATTAGAATGTCAATTAAGTTAATTAGTTTATAAAAATTGTTTATAACTATGAAAAATGTTGTATGTATACAAAAAAAAGATAATTATGCAAAAAAAAATTTCACGCATAAAAATGTCAAATAAATTTATTTATTCATAAGCATTGTTTATAAGAATAATAAATGTTTTCAAATGACAGTATATTGTATTAAATTCTCATTCTTCACGTGAAAGTAATGATCACGCAGAAAACAACAATTTTCTTCGCATAGAAATGTCAAATATGTGAATCTGTTTACAAACAATGTTTATAACAATGACAAGTATTGTTGAATGTCGGTCTATTGTGTACAAATTTTATTCTTAACATGAAAACAAGTAATTCCACAAAAAAGAAAAATCCCTCATGGATAGAAATGCCAAATTAGTAAATTTATTTATCAAAATTGTTTATAACAACGACAAAAATTGTTGCATTAAAATCTATTGTGTAAAGATTTGATTCTTTACATGTAAATAAATGATTCCGCACAAAAGACAAATTTCTACGGACAGAAATGCCAAATAAGTGAATTTGTTTATATGCCGCTCGATTGCAATTTACATTAATTTAACACATTTTAATTATAAAATCTGTGTAAGTATCGGTTTCAAAGTTTGAAAATGCAGTGTGTGCCAGTTGTATTAAATAATTTTTTTGTAATAATGTTTAAACAAATGCAGAAAATTTCTATTAAATGAAAGTAAATTGACTAATTTTACATATTTTTGAGAAAATATCAGTCTATCCCGTGCAGAAATTTCAGAGTGGCCCTGGTTAATTTTGCCAGATCTGGCCCCAATCGGGCATCCCAGTTAGGGCCAGACTCGAAATGAAACGCCTAATCCGATCAGGGCCTGACTGGGGTATCCATAAGGAAGGCCCGATCTGGCCCTGAACAGGCCCCTTCTATTTTTCATTTATAAAAATATTATTAAAATATAATTTATTTAATAAAGAAGTAAACAATTAATTAAGAATATTAAACGTTATATAAATATTTTGAAAAATATTCTGAAACTTGTCGTTAGATTCATGTGTTTTGTTGAAAATTCATCTTTTTTGATGGAACATTAATCTTCTTGGTCGAAAATTTATCCTTTTTGGTTAAAAATGTAAGAATTTTATTAAAAATTGGTATTTTTGCTCAAAGTTAATTTTTCATCAAAGTTTTTATCTGAAAATTTAACTATTCCATTTTCAGTTTATGAGATAAAAATTCGACCATTCGGTAGGAAATTTAAGAATTTGGTTGAAAAGTCGTCTTTTTGGGTAGAAAATTAATCTTTTTTGTTGAAAATTTAACTTATTGGTTGAAAATTCAACGATTTGGTAGAAAATTTATATTTTTTGTTAAGAAGTCGTCTTTCTGGGTAGAAAATTATTCTTGTTTGTTGAAAGTTCAACTTTTTGGTTGATAATACAACTATCTTGTTAAAAATTTATCTTTTTTATTGAAAATGATCTTTTCTGTTAAAGATTTATATATTTATTCATTTTAAAGTCACTGATTTCAATAATATTAGACTTTTCCGCTTAAAAACTTTACTCTTTTGTTGAAAAATCAGCTTTCATTGTAGAAAAGTTAGCTTTTTTAGATGGAAATAAACTTTTTTGATCAAGAACCAACTGCTTTCTAAACAATTTGTTCTTCTTCTTGAAAATTCTAATATTTGATTGAACTTTAATCTTTTTTGTTTGAAAATTCGACAATTTGATTGAAAAGTTTTTTGGCACGTGGAGCAAAGTATAAAAAAGTGAGGTTATAATTGCAAAAAGTTGCGGACGCTTTCTCAAATTCACTGTCGGAAATCTTAGAGAACTGGATAATTCTAATTTGATATGAACACCTCACCCCGGTCTAAAAACTTTGCGTAAATGATTAACGAGGTGAATTTAGAATTATTTGAAGCGATTTATCCACATGAATTTACCGGTTTATCTGTTTACTGTTCGTCACGTTTACAAAGTTGTCTTCCTTCCGTCCGTTCGTTGTCCAATAATCGAACGGAAGACTAATCGAATACATTCGAGATTAGCGCGGCAAATTCAAATCTAAATAAGTGTAAACTCTGAACGGATTAAAAAAATACCTACAATAATTAATACTAACTTGATAATTGTATATTTATTAATTAATTTAATGAGTCCAAAAACATACATTTTCAGACATTTTGTTCAAATGAATTTAAGTTTTTTTAAAGTTTTTTCTCGTTTCTCATATTCTTTGCATATGAGAAGTTAATTTTAACTACTTAACTTCAGGTTAGTCACTGAAATGAAAATTAGTTGAATATTCACTAATTAAGACAGGGAGTAATTTTAAATTTAATTAATTTTAAACTAACTATGAATTAACAGAGGGTAGCCCGATGTGGCCCCGACCAGGACCACAAGAGTAGCCATGCTCAGGGCCGAATGGGCTAACCCGATCGGGGCCACGTCGGGAATCAGGATGAAATTGGGCAATTTCTCCACGGGAAGGGGCTAAGTACATTTATAACATGTTTCTAAAATATAAGATGTTGCATTTTTCAAGTTAAATAACGAAATAATAATAAATATTCTGGTTAAATAATGTCTTCTGATAGTAATCAATATATTCGCTATTGTCCCTGGATTTATTGGGTAAGAGATTATATTTTGCGGTCGGCGGTGTGTCGAATTATTTTTGTTAGCACTTGCAGAACAGACCAAGCGTAATTTATGTTGCAATGGTGCATCGAACTCAGCTCATGGGTGATTTATTTTCTTATAAGTGACACGTGGCAGAAATTTCAGCATAAACAAAATTTCCCCCAACCCTCAACCATTTTTGAATTTTGAATACTAGAAATAAATCGATAGACATCAATCTAAATTTGAATCAGTCAAAAGTGACTGGTTTAAATAATGCGGCTTTGACGAGTGACAAATCAGTCAAAGTGACTCTTTAAATTAGTGAAAAGTGACTTCCAATGAATCAAATCGACTTACTGATGAAATCAGTCATTTTAAATGATCCTATCTATCATTTTCACTGATGAATTAATAAATTAGAATTCTCTAATCAGTAAAATCCACTGCCCGAATCAGAAATTTTGAAGGATTTAACCAGTAAGTTTCAATAATTAAATGACTTAGTTAAAATGATCTAATCTGTGATTTTGACTGATAAGTCAGTCAATTCGAGTGACCTCATCAGCAACTATCACTAATGCCAATCAATGATTTATGGTTAATTTCAGTTATTTATTAAAATGTAGAAATTTAATGAAGAATTTTTATTTACATACAATTTTACCATTTTATTATAGCAGTCAAATCAGTCATTTTAGGTGTTCCCATATTTTATTTCTACTGAATAGATCAGTGAGTTAAAATTAATTAATCTGCGATTTTCACTGAATAATCAGTCAATTTGAATGATCTAATTAGTAACTTTCACTATTTATATCAGTAATGTTGAAGCATCTAACTAGTATTTTTCATAAATTAAATTAGCCATGTTAAATTACTTGAACTGTAACCTTCTCTGTATAAATAATTTATTTTGAATAGTCCGGTCAGTAGCTTTAACTAATTAAATCTGTAATTTTGATTGATCTAATCCGTCACTTTCATTGTGTCAATCAGTAATTCATAGTTCATTTTGATCGTTTATTGATAATTTGGAATTTAATGAAGAATTTAAATTTAAAAATACTTTTACTATTTTATTGTAGCAGACAAATCAGTTATTTGAAGTGATTCAATCTTTTATTTACACTGATGAAATCAGTGTGTTGAAATTATCTAATCTGTGATTTTCACTATTTAATCAGTCAATTTGAATGTTCTAATCAGTAACTAGTTCAATTGAATCAGTAATTTTAAATGGTCTAAACTGTAACTTACATTGAAAAAATCAGTCATTTTTAATTATCGAATCAGTAACTTTCAATAACAAATCAGTTATTTTGAAGGATCTAACAAGTGTCTTCCACTAATTGAATCAGCCATTTTGAATCACTTAAAATGTAACTTTTACTAAATGAATAATTCATTTTGAATGGTCTGATCAGTAGCTTTCACTAATGAAACCAGTAATTTTGATTAATCTAATAATGAACTTTCATTTTGACAATAAGTTATTTATGGTTAATTTTAATCATTTATTAAAATATAGGATTTTAATGAAGAATTTTAATTTACAAACAATTTCACTATTTGATTAAAGTAAAAAAATCAGTCATTTTAAGTGATCCAATCTTTTATTTTCACTCATTAAATCAGTAAGTTAACATGAAATAATCTGTGATTTCACTGAAAAGTTAAACAAATAAAAGGATGAAATTTGTTTTCAAATAACAAATTTTTCTTCATGCACGGAATTTCGAGCGCAGTTTGGAAAATTTTGTTGTAAAACAAAAATTCTTCTTAAATATGCAAATGATCGTTATATTTTAAAATTTAAGAAATAAATTTAAACATTCTTAAATTTTTCAATTCAAATTGAAAAAAAATAAGAGGAAAAAAAAGAAGGAAACCTCTAAATGTCCTAGTTTATTTTTTCTATCATCTTCTTAAAAAAATTTTTTACTTTAAAATCAAAAAAGATTTTTAAAAATGAAATAAGACGAAAGAAAGAAAGAATTAAGGGAGATTGAATGTTGTAGTCTTCATCTTTCCTCTTTTTTATTTTGATTAGAGGGATTTAAATAAAAATAAAAAAAGGAGACAGAAAGAAGAATGAAGAAAAGGCATTTTGAAATTTGTTTCCATTTTTCTCCTCTGTTTTATTTTATTTTTTCATTTTGATTGGAGACATTTAAACAAAAAAAAAAAAAAGACCAGAAACAGAGAAAGAAGGTGATTTGGAGGGTGCCTTTTTTCATTTATTTATTTTTTATTTTGATTGTGAACTTTTAAAAATAAAAAAAGATGAGAGAAAAAAAGACTGAAGGCGATTTGGAGGATGCCTTTTTTTTCTCCTACTTTTTTTTCTATTTTCGTTATTTATTTTGATTTGAGTTATTTATTTTGTTTTGATCCATTCAAATAAAAATAAAAACAGACGAGAGAAAAAAGAATGAACGATATTGTGAAGTTGTCTTCTTTTTATTTATTTTGATTCTAGACTTTTAAAAATGAATAAAGACAAAAGAAAAAAATACTGAACGCGATTTGGTGGTTGCCTTTTTTCCATTTTTTTATTTTGTTTATTTATTTTGATTGGAGAAATTTAAATAAAAATAAAAAAAGACCTCAAAAAAGGAAGGAAGGTGGTTTGGAGGCTGCCTTTTTTCATTTATTTATTTTTTATTTTGATTGTAGATTTTTAAAAATAAAAAAAGATGAGAGAAAAAAAGACTGAAGGTGATTCAGAGGTTGCCTTTTTTTCTTCTACTTTTTTTCTATTTTTTTTATTTATTTATTTGATTTGAGTCATTTAAATAAAAATAAAAACAGATGAGAGAAAAAAGAATCAACGATATTGTGAGGTTGTCTTCTTTTTATTTATTTTGATTCATGACTTTTAAAAATGAATAAAGACAAAAGAAAAAAATACAGAACGCGATTTGGTGGTTGCCCTTTTTTCCATTTTTTTTTATTTTGTTTATTTATTTTGATTGAAGAAATTTAAATAAAAAAAATATCTCGAAAAAAGAAGGAAGGTGATTTGGAGGCTGCTTTTCTTTCATTTATTTATTTTCTATTTTGATTGTATACTCTTAAAAATAAAAAAAAAATGAGAGAAAAAAAGACAGAAGGTGATTTGGAGGTTGCCTTTTTTTCTTCTACTTTTTTTTCTATTTTGCTTATTTATTTTGATTTGAGTCAAGTAAATAAAAATAAAAACAGACGAGAGAAAAAAGAGTAAAGGATATTTTCAGGTTATCTTCTGCTTATTTATTTTGATTCTAGACTTTTAAAAATAAATAAAGACAAGAGAAAAAAAAGCTGAAGACGATTTGGAGGTTGCCTTTTTTTCCACTTTTTTTTATTTTGTTTATTTATTTTGATTGAAGAAATTTAAATAAAAAAAGAAGAAAGAAAAAAAGAATTTAGTGGATATTGAAGTTGTCTTCTTTTTCTTTCCTCTTCTTTTATTGACATGGGGCATTTAAAAGTCTCTTGTCCAAATTTGATCATTGGATCCTTGTTCTTTATTTTTTTAATTTCAACAATTTCGTTGTTATATTTTAGTACTTGATGTTGGTCAGATTGTTCTTTGTTTGCGAGTCCTAATATTGTAGGAGCGAATCGATAATAATCGCGCAATCGGTCACAGCGCGAGGAGTGTTATGTAAAATTGTAAAATCGGCGACAAAACTGTGGCTAGAATCGATAAAAAGTTTTGGTGCATACCTACTTACCTATAGCACCGAGGAATTAGGCACTGGCATTTGTCGTCCTGCTCGATTGATCACGATCGATCGTGCGGCGTGCCTCTTTAACGGCATTTCTTATTTATATGTTTTTTTATTTGGTCTCGATCCCGTTTTCGTAATTTACGAATTTTCTCACCTATATAAGTGCTTGCCAAACTATCCAGGTACTAACTACTTTTTTATAAAATTAAAACTCTCATATCACCTAGGAAAATCATAGAAAAAAATTGAAATTAATAGAATGCATTCTTTAAATTCTCATCTTTGATTTGAGCCCATGAAACTCAAAAAATCTTCATGGGTTCCCGAGTTATGACTGGAAATGTCCAAGCGTGTCTATGTCGAGTTTCAGTCGGCCGAGGATTTCTCGAATTTTGTACCTCAGATTCAACTAGTGCTATGACTCAGAAAATTTTTAATAAAAATCGAAAATTTACAGGACGCATTTTCTACGTAGTTTAAGAGAATAAAATTGGAAAAATATTTACGGGTTCTCGAGTTATAACTGAAAATGTCCAAGCGTGCCTGCGTCAAATTTCACGCGGCGCGTAGATACGCTTGGACATTTTTAATCATAATTCGGGAACCCGTGAAGATTTTTTAAGTTTTCTTGGCTTATTTGATTAAAAATATTATTTCAAAGAACAGAAAAAATGCATCTTTAACCAAATAGTGAATTTTAAACTAAAAAAGATAATTTTTTAATCAAAAATAGAATAGTAAAAATTTCAAGTAAATAAATAAATCTTTAACAAAAAAAAAGTTTAACAGCTTCAACTTTCAACCAAGTTGAATTGGTAACCAAAAAAGACAAATTTTCAACAAAATAGTTGAATCTTCAAATAAGTCGATGAATCGTCAACAAACAAATTTTTTATCAAAGTAATTCAAATTTCAACCAACTAGTTAAATTTGCGAAAAAAATTTTTTTTGAACAAAACACAAGAGTTTAAAATTTTTTTAAACTGCATTTTCAACAAAAAAGTGAATAGATAATTTTTCAGTCAGAAAACCTAATTTTCATACAAAACAAAAAAATTAATTTCCAACAAAACAGTTACATTTACTACTAAATAGTTGAATTGTCAACTATAAAAGATCAATTTTTATCGAAAAATGAATTTTAAACTAAAAAAGATCAATTTTTAATCCAAAGTTGATTAGTTAAAATTTCAAATAAGTAGATAAATTTTTAACAAAAAAAAAATGCTTAACAACTTCAACTTTCAACCAAGTAGAATTTTCAACCAACAATTACGAGTTTTCTACAAAATAGTTAAATCTTCAACCAAATGATTCAACTGTAGTTAAATTTGCAGAAAAAAAAGTTTAACAAAATACTAGAGTTTTAAAGTGAAAACTTGAATTCTCAACCAAATATTTCAATTTTCAACTAAAAATGATCAATTTTCAACAAACAATGAAATAGTTAGATTTTCAGTCAAAACAGTTACTTTTGAACAAACCATTAGACTAAAAAAAATCAGTGGAATCTTCAACCAAAAATGATAAATTGAAAAATTTAATAGTTGAATTTTCAATCAAAAACCATCAATTTTCAACCAAAACTAGAAAAGTTAAATTTGCAGTTAAAAAAATCTATTTGTAATAACAAAAAAAAAAAAAGAATTTTCAGCCAAATAAAAGAATCAATCAATGTTGAGAAAAATGAATTTTTAAAAAAGTATTCAAATTTGCAATCAAGTCGATGAATAGTTAAAAAGAAAAAAATTTATCAAAGTAGTTCAACTTTCAAGCAAGGAGTTAAATTTGCAAAAAAAAAAGAATTCTTAACAAAATACATGAGTTTTTAACTAAAAAAACTCAATTTTCAACAAAAAATGAAATAGTTCAATTTTCAGTCAGATAAACTTAATTTTCAAACAACAACAAAATAATTTTCAATCGAATGGTTGAGTTTTTAACAAAAAAAAATCAATTTTAAACCAAAAATTGAATAGTTAGATTTTGATTGACAAAAATTAATTTCACATAAAAAAAGATGGATTCAACGAAATAGGCGATTTTGTTAACAAAATATATTTTAACTTTCATTCAAGCAGATAAATATACTTCACCAAAAGAGATGAATTCTCAATGAAAAATAGTTGAATTTTCAACTAAAAACGATCAATTTTCAGCCAAGAATTGAATAGTTAAATTTGCAGTTTGAAAAATTGATTTGCAACAAACAGTTAAATTTGTAACCAAATCGATAAATAGTCAACAACAAAAATTATCGAAGTAGTTAAACTTTCAGCCAACTAGTTAAATTTGTAAAAAAAGGAATTTTTAACAAAATACATGAATTTTTATCTAAAAAAAAACTCAATTTTGAACAAAGCATAGAATAGTTAAAATTTCAATCGGCTAAACTTGATTTTTTAACAAAAAAAGAGTTTTGAATCAAATAGTTGATTTTTTAACTAAAAAAATGTCAATTTTCAACAAAAAATTGAATAGTAAAATTTGTGTTAAATGTTGAACTAAAAAAGCTCAATTTATTAATCCAAAATGGAATGGCGAAATTCGCAACTAAAAAATAAATTTTCAGCAATAAAAAACGAATTTTCGTCAAAAAAAAAAACAACTAATTTTCAACAAAATAGTTAAATTTTTAACCAAAAATGATGAAAAATATGTTTATCATAAATCAAAGCAGTTGAATTTAACCAAAGAAGAGTGAATTTTCCACAAAATAGTTGAATCCTCAACCAAAACAGATTAATTTTCTACAAAACGCAGTGTTGAATTTTTGACCCAAAAATATGAATTTTCAACAAAAAAGTTAACTTTTAATCAAATAGTTGATTTTTCTACAAAGAGATTGGAATTTTCAACCAAATAATACAAATTTAACCAAAAAAGATAAATTCTCAACGAAAATATTCTAGAGTTGAAAATATAACTATTTCGTTGAAAGTTCATGTATTGTGTTGAAAATTCGGCTTTGTTTTTGTATAAAATTAATCTTCTTGATTGAAAATTCCTCTTTATCGTTCAAAATTTATTTTTATGTGTAAAAACTTAACTATCTGGTTAAGAATTCCTTTTTTTTTGGTTGAAGATTAATTTTTTTTAAACTAAACATATAATTATTCCCTTTCTAGTTTAAAATTGATATTTTTTAGTTGAATCTTCAATTATTCGATTGAAAATTAATCTTTCGGATTAAAAATTTATCATTTTCATTTTCAATTCAATTATTTGGTAACAAATATAATTATCCTGTTGAAAATTCCACAAATTTATTAAAAAGTCATCCTTTATTTTAATGCAAATTCTTATTGGGTTGAAAATTAAACTATTTGCAGGCCTCGGCCTCACCACACTATTCACACTATTTTACACTTTTTTTGAGCGATGACACTATTTAGCTACTATTTCAAGAAAAAAATGACATTAAAGACTATGATGAATTTTCAACAAAATACATAAATTTCCATGTAAATAGTTTGAACAGTGGATGTGATACTATTACAAATTTTATTTTATATTTTTCTTCGTTTCTGAAAACTTTTACTTTAATAATTGAATTTTTAAACAAAAAGAAAATCAATTTTTCATGAAAAAGGAGTAGTTAAATTTTCATTCGGAAGAATTAATTTTTAATACAAAAAATTCTACAAATAGTTTAATTTTGTACCAAATTGTTGAATTTTCAAGCCAAAAAGACGAATTTTCTACAAAAATTGAATTTTCAACCAGAGATTATGAATCTTCAACCAAAAAAATGAACTTTCAAGGAAATAGTTCAACTTTCAACCAGGAAGTTGAATTTTTAACGAAAAATGTAATACAATCAAGGCGAATTTTCAACAAAATAGTTTAATTTTCTACAAAACAGTTGAATTTTAAACAATAAAATAGTTACATTTTTAGTTAGAGGAATAAATTTTTAACAAAAAAAAGGGCGAATTTTCAACTAAAATTATGAATCTTGAACCCGAGAAAAATTAACTTTTAAAATAGTAGTTGAACTTTAACCAAGGAGTTGATTTTTTTACCCAAAAAGGCGAATTTTCAACAAAATACATCAGTTTTCAGCCAAAATAGTTAAATTTTTTATCAAATTATTCAATTTTCGAACCAAAAATACTAATTTTCTACAAAACACTTTAATTTTCACCAAAAAAGTTATTTTTCAACTGAAGCAGATTAATTTTCAACCAGACGGTTGCATTTTAAACAAAAAAAGTTAAATTTCTACAGAAAGATATGCATTTTTAAACGAAAAAGATGGATGTTTAACAAAGTAGTTGAATTTTCAACCAAGAAGTATGACTAAAAAAATTGTTGGATTTTCAACAAAATTTTTTGAATTTTCAAGAAAATAATTTCAACCAACAGTAGTTAGATTTTCTTATTGGGTTCTGTTAATTCAGTTCGCATTTAAGCGAACAAACTTGAAAAAAAGGAATAGGGGAATAGGGGAATAGGAAAAAGACTGTGAAGCCTGCCATAAATAAATAGGAATTTTGATAATTTATAAACTAACTTTATAAACTCAGAAAATAAAGTTAATTTTCCACTGCACATTTTTTCATTTCGGACGAAGTTTTAAATTCAGACTACACAAAGTGTTTTGGACTAAACTGTTAAAAATAGTATTATATTTAAAATACCAATGTATATTAAAATTAATATCTCAAGCATATGAAATCGCTATTTAGTTACATTTTTATTAAATTTCATATACATTCATGATAATCGCTCAGATAATTCCACTTTACACAAAATCAAAACAAGGTTAGCAGTAATTTTCGATTCTTAATAATAAAACATGATTGGATTTTAAGTTGAAAAGTTAAATTACGTAAATAAATGACAGACCTATAATGTTCAATCAACTGTACTCACATTAAATTTCTACAATTCAGGGCAAATTTTGGATTTTTATATATATAATTATTATTATTTATAAGCGTATTAATAAATTAATACTTAAGTCGTTTTAACGGAGAACTATACTGAGAAGTCTTGAAAAAGATGCGTAACCTAGGATAAAGTGATTATATTGCAATGATTCAGGTTTTAATTGATTAAAGGATTTAAGTTATTAAATCTGCGATAAATTTATTTAAATATTGATATAAAAAATACATATGCATTTGCAAAAATGTTTAATCGTTGGTATCGCTGTCATCGTTCTAATTTATGTACCAAATTTTTTGGACCAATTTCCATGATATTTTTATGTGTTAGGATGTTTTCTACGTTGATGACATTAATATTTAATTGAAGTATAATCAAGTTTTAGAAAATAATTAATGAAATATATATATTATTACTATTATTTATAAGCATATTAATAAATTAATACTTAAGTCATTTTAATGGAGAACTATGCTGAGAAGTCTTTAAGAAGATGCGTAACCTAGGATAAAGTGATTATATGGCAATGATTTAGGTTTTCATTGATTAAATGATTTAATTTATCAAATCTGCGATTACATTTATTTAAATATTGATATAAAAAATACATATGCATTTGCAAAAATGTTTAATCGTTGGTATCGCTGTCATCGTTCTAATTTATGTATCAAATTTTTTGGACCAATTTCCATGATATTTGTATGTGTTAGGATGTTTTCTACGTTGATGACATTAATATTTAATTTAAGTATTATTAAGTTTTAGAAAATAAATAATGAAATATATATATATATATATAT
>CAKNYM010047122.1:33672-44475 GCA_932195095.1 Andricus curvator | reverse complement strand
GTTGGACGCGGTTAGTACTTGGATGGGTGACCATTCAAGAATACTGACATGAGTGCTGTTGGCACATCGTGGGTGTGGTGAGCCCATACTTGTAGTTATTTATAACTACAAGAAAAACCTAGAAACACTACCCGAATCGGGTAGTGTCACGCCTACCCTGAAAGGGAAATGGTTTAATGGTACACATACACTGTCAGAAAAATCTGTACTAGATTTGGTATACATGTAATGGAAGCAAGAATGCACAACATGAAATTAAATTTAGTATACCAGCGTACAGTAAATTTAGTATATGCATATACTGAATTTAGTATGCACGTACATGAAATTAGGATACGCGTATACTAAATTCAGTATAAATGTATGCTAAATTTAGTATACGCATATACTAAATTCAGTATACGCATTCCGTTTCGCGTGGGTTCCGTCTTCATCATCTGTATCTACATTTACGTTGATAAATTGAACAAACCTTTTAAAGAGAAGTCTTCGCAGATCCTCGCAGAAAGAAGCCGAACCTTTTAGCATGCCTGCTACCGACTCGCGTAAATCGAAACGCGCTTGCGCAGCTGAATGTAGTAAACACGTATATGAATTTTAGTATACAGAAACTATGAAATTCATATACGTGAAAGAAACTTACTGTACACTTAATAAATTTAGTATACATATAACTTCAGAAAAGAAATTTACTATACGTAAGTATACTAAAATTACAAAGTGTATTGAATTTAGTAAACATATAAGAAATTTAATATGCCCATGTATACTAAAATTGCAAACATTTCTAACAGTGTATATAAATGTATGTAAATAAATTTAATACATATTTTTCTAACAGTGTGCGCAACGCAACATGTTAGGCCCTGTGAAAAAACTTTTGGAATCTAAAAGTGATAAAATAATAAACCGTAATGTATATCTAAGAACTTGTTGTAATTATCTTGCAAGGTGTGGTAATAATGCAAAACGAATGACTTGAGCCACAACAATGATTTCATACGATTCATTCCTGGCGGCTCTCGCATTAACGTCCATCAATGTTACTTGTATCACGGTAAGTGATAAGTGATAAGAGTTACGTAGAATTTATGTTGGACGTTAACAATGGGTATTGAGTGTAGTGATTGTCTGCATGTCCGTACCCATATCTATCTACATTTAAAAGGCATATGCATATGGATGTGTGTGTGAGAGGCGTACAAGTTCAAGAACAATGGACATCATGATCTGTACGTAAATGTACGATTTTGCCAAGCGGCATGGGGTATTGTGGCGTTCTGTGTGCTACTGACCCATAAACACACTTAGGACATAGTAAGTCCTCATGCTTCCTTCACGCAGCGCGCTCGTACAACTTTACAATGCTATAAGGGCAATAAAAGTATCGCTGCCTTCTTGCTTGCCTCAATTTTATTTTCCTGACTTTCAAAGTAGTAATCTAATGAGTCGGACGCATTCAAATTTAAAAAAAGAAGGTCGTTCTAAGTCTAAGTCTAAGGTTTAGAACCAGGGTCGGCGAGAGACGGGTAATAAAAGTACAACGGTACGGAAAGAAAATTAGCATTCACTGCGTACAAAAAAAGATTTCAGGGCTCATTTCAGGTATTAAAATATGACTCAGAAAAAAGAGTCTCGAGTGGTACTAAAATGAGACCACTGCAGGTGGGACCCCAGAGTCATTTGCTAGACATTGAAAATAACAGCATGAAGTTATCCTATTCAAAAACACAAAACATAGGTTCTCCAACGAGGAACAAAAATGCAGTAAAAAATAGTTCAGTTTTCCGAGAACTTATTGAAGTAATCGCGATTCCACAAGATCATATTTTTTTTACACTAAACTCATGATTCGTTTCCAATCTGCAGGGCTTGTTTGTCGATAATTTCTGATTTCTTTTAATTGAGTCTACATAATTTTACCTCAATTTTTCGAAAGAAATCTTTTTTTTTATAAATGTTTGTAATAAGAATGCATTGAATATTAGCAATTTTAGAAATACATGAAAATTTTTTGGATTGTTTCTTTTTCCTATTTTGAATTAGGATTTAAAATAATATTTTTCAAAATTAAATCTAGATTGAAAGTCAATCGAAAATAAATATTCTCACGAGCATGAGAATATGCTCGAGAATATGATCGACCTTTATGTGCTTTGAGAATTTGATGAGCATTTATGAGCATTTTGAATTAGGATCTAAAAAATGTATTTTCTATTTTTATTAATAATAATTACATTGTTTAAATTTCGCGGGAAACTGCATCGCTTCAAATTGGAAAGAGTGCTAAATTTAAATGATGAAAGAAGTCAAAATAATAGAAAACGTATTATTCGAATTAAACAGTGCCTTATTCAGGGTTGCTACAATATCCCAATTTCTAAATTCTTCTACGTATAAAACCAACCATACACCTAAAAGATTAATAATGCTAATGCAAAAAAAAAGTTGTTTCTAAATATATTTTAAAAACTTTTTAGTTGTGTTTTCAAGACAAAAAGATAAATTTTCAATCACAGAAATGAATTTCTAACTAAAATGATGAATCTTCAACCAAAAATATGAATTTTTAACCAAACAGTTAAATTTTCCACCCAAAAGATTAATTTTCTACAAAAAAAGTATCATTTTCAACAAAGTACATGAATTTTCACCTAAAAAAAGTCAATTTTCAACCAAAATTAAAGTAGTTAAGATGTCAGAAAAATAAATGTTCAACCAACAAAAAAAAACGAATTTTCAACAAATTATTTTTTTTTTCATGAAAAAAATAATTTTTTAACAAAAAATAGAATAATTAAATTTTCAGTTAAAACAATCAATTTTCAGCTAGAAAAATGAATTCTCAACAAAATAATTGAATTTTAAACTAAAAAAGATAAACTGACAAACCAAAAATATAATATTTTAATTTGCAATTAGAAAAGTAAATTAAAAAAAAAAAATTTTTAGGAAAATTAATTAATTATCAACTAAAAATATAAATTCTTGAGCGAAAATGAAATAGTTATATCTTCAGTTGAAAACATTAATTTTCAACTAAAAAGAAAGGAATTTTCAACCAAAAAATTTAATTTTGAATCAAAATGATGAATTTTCAACCAAAAATATGAAATTTTGTCCAAATAGTGGATTTTTCAATCCAAAAGATGAATTTTCTATCAACGAAAAAACGAATTTTCAAGTAAATAGTTTTTTTCTTTTATTGAAATAAATTATTTCTTAACAAAAAATAGAATAGTTAAATTTTCCACTAAACAGATAATTTTTTAATGAACAAAATTACATTTCTATCAACAAAGGTAAATTGTCCACAAAATATGGAATAGTTAAAGTGAATTTTCAACTAAAATGATGAATCTTCAACTAAAAAAAATTAATTTTTAACCAAATACATGCATTTTAAAGTAAAAAGATAAATTTTTTACCAAAAATGAAGAAGGATAATTTTCAGTTAGTAAAATAAATTTTCAACCAAAAAGATGAATTTTCAACTAATGATTGTATTCTTTTACCAAACGCTTACAAGTTCATGCATTTTGTTTAAAATTATTTTTTTTTGTAGAAAATTATTCTTTTTAATTGACAAATTATCATTCAAAATTAATTTGTTTAACTAAAAATTTAACTGGATTTTCTGTCGATTTTTTTCTTTTATAGACATTTAATCTTTTTTGGTAGAAAATTCATTTGTTTGGTTAAAAATTTAACTATTTCGTTAAAAATTTATTTTATTTGCTTAAAAACTTATTTCTCTAACTGGAAATTAAACTATTCTATTCTTTGTTAAAAATTTTTGTTTTTTAGTTGAAAATTCATTCATTTTGTTGAAAATTTGTCTTTTTGTGGTAGAAAATTAATTATTTTTGTGAAAATTCAACCATTAGGTTTAAAATTTCATCCAAAATTTAAATATTTGGTTCAAAAGTCATGTATTTTTTTAAAAATTGTTCTTTTTTGGTAGAAAATTAATCTTTTTGGTTAAAATTTAATTTCTTTGGTTAAAAATTAGTTTTATTATTGAAAATTAATTTTTTATACTAAAAATTCAACTAAATTTCTTGTTGACTTTTTTTTATAGAAATTGTATCTTATTGGTAGAAAAATTATCTGTTTGATTGAAAATTTAACTATTACATTACGAATTTATTTGCTTAAAAACTTATTTCTCTAAATGACAATTAAATCATTCTTTTTTTTGTTAAAAACTGATCTTTTTTAGTTGAAAATTCATTCATTTTGTTGAAAATTATTCTTTCTTTGTGGTAGAAAATTTTTCTTTTTGCTTGGAAATTCAACTATTAAGTTGAAAATTCCATTACAAATTTTAATATTTGTTTCAAAATGTATTTGTTTTGTTAAAAATTATTCTTTCTTTAGTAGAAAATTAATCTTTTTGGTTGAAATTAAATTTCTTTGGTTAAAAATCAGTTTTTAAAATAAAAATTAATTTATCAAACTAAAAATTTTACTAAATTTCAAATCAAGATTTTGTTTATTAGAAATTTAACCTTTTTGGATAAAATTGATTTCTTTAGTTTATAATTTACCTATTCCGTTGAAAATGCCTTTTATTTGTACACAAACTTATTACTCTACTGAAAATTTAACTATTTTATTCTTGTTGAAAGTTATGTTTTTTAGTTAAAAATTCATCCATTTGGTTGAAAATTTGTCTTTTTTTGGAAGAAAATTCAACTTTTTTGTTGAAAATTCAACTATAAGGTTAAAAATTCCATTAAAAAGTAAAAAAATTTGGTGGAAAATTCATGTAGTTTCTTAAAAATGATTCTTTTTTCGCAGAAAATTAATCTTTTTGGTTGAAATTTCGTTTCTTCGGTTGAAAATTATTTTTTTTTATTAAAAATTAATTTCTGTAACTAAAAATTTAACTATTCTATTTTTCGCTAAATTTTTTTACAGACATTACATCTTTTCGGTTGAAAATTTATTTGTTTAGTTGAAAATTCACTATTTCGTTAAAAAATTAGTATTTTGTTTAAAATTGGTCTTTTTTTTGGTAGAAAATTCAACTTTTGGGTTGAAAACTCAACTATTTGATTGAACATTTATTTTTTTGTTTGAAGATGCATCATTTTAGTTGAAACTTCACTTCTTTGGTTCAAAAAATAACAAATTTTGTTGAAAATTTCTTTTTTTTTCTGTTGAAAATGATTTTTTTTACGAAAAACGTAGCTACTACATTTTTGTTAGAAAATTGATCTTTTTAAATTGTAAATTTATTTATTTTGTTGCAAAAATTTATTTTTCATCAAAAATTTAATTATTCTTGTAAAAATGCATATTTTACTGTTATAAATTCAACTTCGTTTTGAAAAATTAGCCTTCGTGACTTAAAAACTCAACATTTTGGATGACATTTTGGTTCAATTCAACAGTTTTTTTCATGGAAAATTAAAATAGTTTTTGGTGAAAATAGTAACTTTTTGTAATATAAAAATAAAACTTTTTGTTGAGAATTAATTTTTTTCTATTAAAGATTCATCAGTTTAATTATTTTAACTGAAAATGTAATCATAAAATTTTACATTGACATTCCTTCAAGTTTTCAAATTATCCAATCGGTATTGAGGAAAAACAACAATACTTTCGACATTTTCGTGACACACCTATTTTTTAAAAAAAGATTTTGAAAAAATTTCAAAAGCTTTGAGATCATTACCAGGAAAAGTGGGTTTATATACTATTGATAGAATTTCATTCAAAATTAACAGAACTATTCCCAGGCGGAAATATTATATATAGTTTATATATAGTGTGAAGTATTATATATAATATTCATTTGTTTTATATAAAAAATCTATAAAACAAATGAATATTATATATAATACTGCACACTATATATAAACTATATATAATATTTCCGCCTGGGTTAAACCGGAAGAATATATACGGGAAAAAAATGTAGTTTATAAAGTAAAATGTGTATAGGCCAAAGAAGAAGACCGCTAAGGATAAGGAACACCAAAACAATTTTTATGGAAATGAGAAATACCATAGCATTCTTTGAAGACGTAGAAACGTGTGTTTGATTGAAATGACGTGAAAATCATATATAATGAGAGGAACCAAAGAAAAGGGGAATTTATGGAAATGTACATAAAGAGAGACGGAGATAATGCAATTAACTTAAAAAGGAATCTTTCAAGATACAACAAAGCCTTTGATAATGTCATCAAATTTTTATAAGAAACAATTTTATTTGTGAAATTCTAACGATTGGTTACTCTAAACGATTAGAAAAATACTTAGAAAATTTTGGAAATATTAGGGATTAACACATACTAAAAAATGAAAAATGAAAAATAACAATGTGAATATCATTATGATAAGAAAACTCAAATTCCTACTCAGGTTTTAAAAAAAAAATTTTGTTTTGTTTCGAAACATGTTGGTCCCTAAGTAGTATAAAGAAGACGGAGAAAGAAATAGGAAAGTCATTTTGTGTAATTATCTTGCACAAGTTGAACTTTTTCAATGTATGTTTGTTTTAAGAACTGATTTTTGGATTTATAATTTTTTGAGCCTTTTTGTTCTAAAATAAATTTTTTGCACAATTTGACTTTGTTAAGTTTATGTTTTTGAATATCCTCTCATAAACTTTACAAGGTTTTACAGGGTTTTCTGAAGGAAAGGAGATTTTGAAAAGCAGGAAGAACATTTCAGAAGGATTTTAGTGCTTCTTCTTGTCATGTAATGCTTATGGATATACACTTAAGTAGTAAACTTCAAGCCTTTGGCATTTATCCAAAGGTAAGTTTATTAAAAAAAAATTAATTATTTTTGATTAATTGTCACAGTGTTTTTCCAAAAATTAGTCTTTCACTAACACAGTCTTTGATGAAGGAAAGGAAATTTTAAGATCCAGGAGCATTTTAGAAAATTTTTTATGATTCTTCTTGTCCTGTAATGCTTTTGCATATATACATTTATAAAGTGAACCAAAAGTCTTTGAAATTTATCCAACGGCAAGTTCACTCAAAAAATCATTATGTCTGATTCATCTGGATTTGTTTCGCTTATGAAAATATCAAAATAGTGATTTTTTAAGAATTGTTGCAGTGGTTTTTTCAAAAATTAATCCTTTACTAGCACAGTATTTTCTGAGGGAAAGAAGATTTCATGAAATTTATATAAAAAAAAGTTTTTTAAAACCAAAAAGACTAATTTTCAACAAATAAAGGTTTTTCACTAAAGAAAGAAAATTTTACCTAAATTGTTGAATCTTCAAGCCAAAAGACGAATTTTCTCTACAAAAATTGAATTTACAAACAAAAACTATGACTTCAGCAAAAAATTATTTTTCCACGAAACTGATGCATTTTTACCCAACAAAAATGAAATTTTGAACCAAGAAAATTATTTTTTTTTATCAAAAAAGGAGAATTGTCAACTAAAAAAGCTCAATCTTAAAAAAATGGAAAAGTTACATTTTCAGTTAAAAAATTATAATTTTAAACCACAAAAAAACAAATCTTTCAAATAAAATAGTTGAATAGTCAAGCAAAGAAGAAGAATTTTTAACAAAAAAGTTGCATTTTCATAAAAAAATGAAATGTCTACCAAAGCGGATGAATTTATAAATCAAAAAGATAAATTAGAAAAAAAATTGTTGAATTTTCTGTTAAAAAAGATTTTAGTTGAGTTTTCACGATCAAAATGTGAAATTTTAACCAAGAAATAAGTAACTACGAAAAAAAATGAATTTTCAATCCAAAAAGACGATTTTTTACCCAAAAGGGATGACTTTTTAATAAAATTGTTGAATTCTCCACACAATAGTTGCATTTTTATCCAAAAAAGATTACATTTATCTTAAAACAGATGAATTTTTATTTAAAAAGAAAACAAATTTTTAAAAAATAGTTGAATTTCCATCCAGAAAAGATTCCAGTTGACTTTTCAAGATAAAAATATGAATTTTTTAACAAAAAAAAAGTTTCTACGAACAAAATTGAATTTTTCATCCAAATAGACGAATTTTTTCAACCAAAAGGGATGAATTTTTAACGAAATAGTTCAATTCTCTACCAAATAGTTGAATTTTCATCCAAGAAAGATGAAATTTATACTAAAACAGATGAATTGTTAATAAAAAAGGACAAATTTTTTTTTTAAGTTGAACTTTCATCCAGAAAAGATTTCAGTTCTCTTTTCTACACCAAAATATTAAATTTAACCAAAAAGTAAATTTTCTACAAAATAGTTAAATTTTCAACAAAACAGTAGAATTTTCAACCAAAAGTATGACTTTTTAACAAAATAGTTTTATTTTCAACCAAACAGTTGCATTTTTATCCAAGAAAGATGAAATTTCTCTTAAAACAGATGAATTTATAAATAAAAAAAAACAATTTCAAAAAAATAGTTGAATTTTCATCCAGAAAAGATTTCAGTTCTCTTTTCAACACCAAAATACTAAATTTAACCAAAAAGTAATTTTTCTACAAAATAGTTACATTTTCAACAAAACAACAGAATTTTCAACCAAAAGTAGGACTTTTTAACAAAATTGTTGAATTTTAAACCAATCAGTTGAATTTTGAAATCAGAAAGACAAATTTTCAAAAAAGAGTTGAATTTTCAACCAAAACAGATGAAATAAAAAAAAACTTCAAAAAAATAGTTAAATTTTCATCCAAAGAAGATTGCAATTCACTTTCCAACACCAAAATAAGAATTGTAAACTATAAGTTAATTTTCTGCTAAATAGTCGAATTTTGAACCAAAAAGTATGACTTTTTAACAATCTTGTTAAATTTTCAACCAAACAGTTGCATTTTTGTCCAAGAAAAATGAAAATTCTACTAAAATAGGTGAATTTTCAAATCAAAAAGACAAATTTTCGAAAAAGGAGTTGAATTTTCATCCAAAAGGATTTCAATAGACTTTTCTACAGAAAAATAAAAATTTTAAACAAAAAGTAAATTTTTTGGGAAATAGTTGAATTTTCAACAAAACAGTTGCATTTTTGTCCAAGAAAGATGCAATATTTATACCAAAAAAAGATGAACTTTTAAATTGAAAAGACAAATTTTCATTAAAAATATTTTTCATCCAAAAAATATTTCAGTTGACTTATCAGCAACAAAATATGACTTTTTAAACAAAAGGTTAATATTATACGAAAAGAGTTGAGTTTCTAACCCAAAAAGACGAATTTTTAACAAAACAGTTGAATTTGGTTGAAGATTGAAATATTTTGGTAAAAATTCGTTTCTTCGGTTGAAAATTAATTTTGTTAATTAAAATTTTAACTATTCAGTTCTTCTATGATAAATTCTTCTTTTAAAAGAAAATTGATCTTCTTGACTGAAAATTCATCTTTTTCGTTGAAAGTTCGACTATTTGGTTGAAACTTGAATCACTTTGTTTGAAATTCCTTTTTTCTGATGAAGATTCACATTTTATTTTTGCTAAAAATTCTTTTTTTTTTGTGAAAAATTATTATTTTTCACTACAAAGTTAACTACTTCTTTTTTAATAGAATTTTTTTTTCTTTTAAAATTCATGTCTTTTGTTGAAAGTGTCTCTTTTGCGTTCAGAAATTAATGTTCTTAGTTTTACATTTAAATACTTAGTTGAAAATTGAACCATTTTGTTAAAAATTAATTTTTGTGGTTCAAGATTCACATTTTAGTTGAAAATTATTTCAACAATTTGGTTGAAAATTCATCCTTTTTTGGTTAAAATTCCACTGTTTTGTTCAAAAGCCGCTTTCTTGGCTTGAAAATTCATCATTTTAGAAGAAAATTCAACAATTTGTTACAAATGTAATTATTTTTTTTTGAAAATTCAACATTTTCGTGAAAAAGTTATCCTTTTTGGTTAAAAAAGCTACCGTTTTGTTGAAAATCCGCCTTTTTGGCTTGAAAATTAAACATTTTGGATAAAAATTAATTTGCTTGAATGAAAATTCAACTATTTGTTTAAAATGTAATTATTTTGTTGAAAATTCATTAATTTTGTTAAGAATTTATCCTTTTTGGTTGAAAATTCCACTGTTTTGTTAAAAATTCATTTTTTTTGGCTTGAAAATTCAAAATTTTGGATGTTTGTTTTCTTCATTGATTATAAATATTTTTTAGTTGAAAATTCGTCTTTTTTGTTTGAAAATTCATCTCTTTTGGTAGATATTTCATCTTCTTCGACTTTCGGTTAAAAATGCAACTATTTTGTTGAATTTTTTTTTGTTACATTCAACGGGGTTTCATTCAAGATTCAAAATTTGTTGGGTAAAGCATAAACTATTAATAAAATTGACGTCAGAAATTACAAATTCTAAATTGCGAATCGAACATGGCGGCCAAAATTGAATTGTTTTTATATATTTGTCAGAAGCTTCTTATAAGGAGATTTTTAGGGTCGCTGATTTCTAATTAGTCGTCAAAAATTACAATTTCAAATTGGCGGATAAAATATGATGGCAAAAATTGATTAAAAAAAATATATTTGTATTGAATGAGATAAGAGGGGGTTTTTATGCTCGGTGAATTTTTTTTGGACCACACCAATTTGTAAAGCATCATAGCAAAAAGTCATAGAAAATACATTATTAGTCTATATTAGTCTATAATAAAAATTGAGCCTAGTTGGGAAGTAATCAAACTTTGATTTTTTCAGCAAAATGGTTCAAATTATCAATAATTCTTGCAAATTTGTGAAGCATCATAGTAAAAAGTCATAGAGAAGACATTATTAGTCTATTCCGTATACACAAATTGAGCCTAGTTGAAAAGTAGCCAAACTTGGATTTTTTCATGAAAACCTTAAATTATTAAT
>CAKNYM010047122.1:5004-25245 GCA_932195095.1 Andricus curvator | reverse complement strand
AAAATTTTAAATTTCAATTCATCAATTCTCTAAATCTGTCGAATTTTTTGAATTTCTCGAATTCTCTGAATTCTTTGAATTCCTTGAATTCTCTAAATTCTTTGAATTCTCTGAATACCTTGAATTTGCTGCATTTCCTAAATTGATATGTATAATAATAAATTAATACTATCTGGTTTAGTATATTATTTTGAATTATTTTTCTTTTTATTCTTTCGAGTTTATTCATCTTCTTTGCAATCTTCTGAATTCTCTGAATTCTCGTGAGTCACTTAATTCCACGAGTTCTCTCAATTAAAAGAATTCTCCGAATTCCTTGAATTCTATGTATTTTCTAAGTTGCTTGAATTGAAGTTGGTCGTCTAAAAGCACCACTTTGTTTTTTGAGTTGGCCCCTTGTACGCATACACGACAAAGAATTCTCTGAATTCCCTCAATTCGAAGAATTCCATGAATTCGAAGAATTCTCTGAATTTCATGATTCAATGAATTCTCAGAATTCCATGAATTCCAAGAATTCATGGAAACGTCTCTGTTTGTTAAAATTTCTTAAGGAGAAAATTAGAAAGACAATATTAACAAGTCAATCTGTGCAAAAATTTATTTTTGAAACAAAAAGGCTCAGAAACATTGTGAATCCAAAAATCAGTTGTTTTGAAGAAACATATTCAAAAAGTTCAATATATGCAAAAATAATTGAATAGAAAGGCCTCAAAATATGTTTCCAAACAACATTGCAATTCGCTTGTTAGAGACAAGTATATAAAAAGAGGAAAAAAAGAGGGAGAGAATAGGGAAAGAGACAACCAAGCCATCCTCACTCTCTTTTCCTCTCTCTCTTTCTCCGTCTTTTTTACACTACTTTTGGGACCAACATGTTCCGAGACCACTTTAGATCTCATCAGGGTATAATTTTATAGGATACTACGAACACATATTTCTATCTTATGCTTAATATTAGTAATGTATGTACATATGAGACGGAAGTTTCTTATCGTACTGTTATTTACAGTATTTGTCATTTTTTATTTTTGGATGAATTTTTAACTTTTAATTTTCGGTATAAGTGTCAACCCTTAATATTTCGGAAATCTTTTATGCACTTTAATACTTGTTTTGATTGCCACTGAACAGAACATTAAAATACAATAATTTTAAATGTTTCCTATAAGAATTCGATATAACTATCAAAGGCTTTGTTATATCTCGAAAGGTCTCTTTTCAAATTGATTGCATTATTTCCCCCTCTCTTTATGTACAACATTTCCATGAATTCCCTTTTTGTTTGGTTCCTCTCATTATAACATCGCACCGTCCCAATCGAACTCATGTCCATGTGTGATTCTATGTTTTGACAACACACTATGATATTTCTGACTCCTTTGAGAATTATTTTGATGTTCATCTCTCCTTATTCTTAGTGGTGTCCTAGTTTGGCCTATATATACTGTCTTGCAACTCCTACATTTTATTTTACAAACTACATTTTGTTTTTCCAGTTTCACACGTACATCTTTTCCCAATTTAACAGTTCTGTTACTTTTGAGTGAAATTCTATAGATTGTATGTAAACCCATTTTTCCTAGTAAAGATCTCAAGGACTTTAAAATTTTATCAAAATAAGGTAAAACAACCGTGTTATATTTATCAAATTCTATTGTCTTCGTGTAAATTAAAATGTTCTCTTTCTGATTTATCTGATGAATTCTGTTGTTTATATGTTTTTCAATGAACAAGGGTGGATGATGGTTCAAAAAAAGAATCTGTTTGCAAAATTCAACATTTTTTTCGATGGAAACTTTGATGTGATAATTTCATAGCCCTATCAACCATATTTTTAATAATCGCAACTTTCATTTGTATTGGGTGATTTGACAGAAAGCTCAAAGTTCGTCCTGAAAATGATGGGTTTCTGTACCAATCCGTTATAATTTTACCATCATCTGTTTTCATTAGAGTTAAATCTAAAAAATTTAGCTTATTTTCTTTTTCTAATTCTAATGTGAATTGTAATCTAGGATTTATACTATTAAAGGAATCTAAAAGTATATTGATTTTACTTGCTTCTACACAAAGAACAGAACCATCAACATATATCGCATAAAAAAGGCATTCAAATCCTACTTTTTCTAATTTGTCGTTAACTAAATTTTCCATTTTGTTAAAAACTGTATTTTCTAAATCTTCCATGACTATTTTTGCCAAAATAGATGAGAGAACAGATCCGATTGGTGTTCCAAATTTTTGTTTATAAAATTTGCCATCAAATTGAAAATAAATCGAATGAAAAACAAAATCGATTGCTTCAATGCATTTTTTAAATGGAATTTTAGTGCAATGCTTTATTTATTCCCATCTTTTTTCATTCTTCTAATTTTCTTGTCGGAGAACCTATTGTTGATATTACAGGTCTTAGTGGATAATCAACTTTGTGTGTCCCAGAAAACCTTTCTCACAAAATGCAAAAATCATGGAGTTTTTCCGAAAAAAATTGTTGATTTACAAAACAGATTAGATTTTAAAGTCACGAACATCAAAAATAGAGAAAAATTTCAAGAAGCCACTTTTTTAAATTCCAAAGATCAATTTTAAATTTGAGTATTAGTGACTGTCACACAAGAATTAATCATTTAAATGGAAAAATTAAATTTACGCTTGACAAATTGAATGAACAGGTACCCCCCTATGTCATTCAAAAGTGTATTATTAAAGACAATGAATTAAACCAGAGAATTACTCAACATAATTAAAAAATAGACAGAAAGTTTATGAATTTAATTCAAAATCAAGGTGATATACCAAAATTAAATATAAATATTCGTCATGCGCTTTCACGTGAAAAATCGGACCCATGGTTTCTGAATCTTTAGAAAATTAATATACCTTTCCAAGTGACCAACATTTTGAGAGTAGGAGAAGACTTCAGTAACAAATTTGGGGGAAAAAGTTTGTCCAATTATTGGAAGTTGTAAAAGATGTAGAGATAAATATTCACAAAATTCCATGTAATAAATTACAAGAATTCAGATCCAAACTATCAGGATTATCTAAAGATTTTATTGCAAATAACAAATTATTCTCAATTATGGACAAAGAATTAAATGAAGGATATAAGTTAACGAATGAATTTTTAAAGAAAAATCCTGATCTCCTGATAACATGTGCAGATAAGGGTGATATTACAATGGCAATTTTGAAAGGCGAATATTACAAAAAAATGATGACAATTCTTGATGACAGATATAGTTTTGGAATAATTAAAAACAACCCTCTCAAAAAATTACAAAAATTTGAATGCCTTTTCTATGCGAGATATGTTGATGATTCTGTTCTTTGTGTAGAAGCAAGTAAAATCAATATACTTTTAGATATCTTTAATAGTATAAATCCTAGATTACAATTCACCTTAGAATTAGAAAAAGAAAATAAGCTAAATTTTTTAGATTTGACTCTGATTAAAACAGATGATGGTAGAATATTAAGGGATTGGTACAGAAAACCATCATTTTCAGGACGAACTTTGAGCTTTCTGTCAAATCACCCAATACAAATGAAAGTTGCGATTATTAAAAATATGGTTGATAGGGCTATGAAAGTATCACATAAAAGTTTCTATGAAAAAAAATATGGAATTTTGCAAACAGATCCTTTTTTTGAACCATTCTCCACCCTTGTTCATTGAAAAACATATAAACAACAGAATTCATCAGATAAATCAAAAAGAGAACATTTTAGTTAACACAAAGACTAGAGAATTTCATAAATATAACACGGTTGTTTTACCCTACTTTGATAAAATTTCAAAGTCCTTGAGATCTTTACTAGGAAAAATGGGTTTACATACCATTAAGCCATTTCCCTTTCGGGGTAGGCGTGACTTGCTCGGTTGGAAAATAGTAGTGTGTATGGTGGGTATATAGGTATAAGGTAGATAGGTATATAGGTGTTAGGTATAGATATATTTTAGATTGATCTTGAATTCTCGTGTTATTTATTCAAATGACATGTTCATTCCGCAACACTGCTCCGACCCAGGTTGCTGATTCATCTGTCTAGCGATCACCCCAGGTGAAGAGCCTCACACAATTATTATGTGTGGTTTCCCACTTGGGCCCATTTAGTATCTAAGGTCTTTGTTTGAGGCGTCATTCACTGTATTGTCACTCTGTTTACAAACTATTTGTCGCCACACTTTTCTGTCCTGGCATACTACTCTAGCTTCCTTCACGTCGATGCATTTTTTCATGCAAGCTCGTGTGTTTCTATGGCTTCTTACGTCTCTTCGGATTAATGTCTCATTTACCGATTCTAACCATTCTTTCGGCGGTCTGCCTCTGGGCATTCTGCCATTTACTTTACCTTTATACACTTGTTTGGTCAGTCGTTCATCTTTCATTCTTTCAAGATGTCCAAATCATCTTAACTGATTTCTTTCCCATGTGTCAACTATTGTCTCTTTTGCGCCACATTCTTTGAGAATTATCTCGTTTCGGACTTTGTCCATCAGTGTTTTTCCGCATATTGTGCGAAGAGGTTTCATGCCAATCGCGTTAATTTTACTCCTGTCCTTTTCTTGACAGGTCCATGTCTCGCTACCGTATAGCACAGTCGGTACGAATATAGAATTATGTATGGCCATTTTAGCTTTTTATGATATGTTTTTATTTCTGAGAATGGACCCTGCTCTACCGATAACCTGATTAGCCTTATTTATGCGCGTATCTAACTCCCCATCTATTTTTCCGTCGCTAGTGAATAGGCTAGCCAGATATACGTACTTGTCAACTTGTTCTAATCTCTCATCATTTAGGACAATGTTGCACATTGTTTCCTCACTTTTTCCCTCAAGCACCATGATTTTTGTTTTATTTACGTTAATTTTGAGTCCCATATCCTTCATGCTTGTATGAAGTTTATTCAACATTCTTTGCAAGTCCTCGATCGATTCTGCCATAATAATCTTGTCATCTGCCAACGCTAACCCACGTACTGTCACTGTTTCGAGATCTATACCTTCTTCGTCGAAGAGGGCCATTCTTAGACACTTATCCGTAAATATGATAAATAGCCATGATGACATAACGCATCCTTGTTTCACGCCTTGCATAATATCGAACCAGTCACTCAGTTTCCCGTTTACTCTTACACTCGCTTTACTACCTGTATATATTGATTTTATCGCTTGTAGGAGCCATCCATTGACTCCGTACTCTTTAAGGACTTCCCAAAGTTTACTTCTATTTACCTTGTCAAATGCTTTTTCTAGGTCAACAAATGCACAGAAAACTTTCTTTCCTACTCTTAAGCTTTTTTCTGTGATCTGTCTTAGGCTAAATATCTGATCTGTACATGATCTTCCTGGCATAAATCGACTTTGGACTTCCCATATCTTTTCTTCTCTAATTTTCATTACTCCACGAATGAGTATTTTTGAGTATATTTTACTTACAGTACTTAGTAAGCTGATACCTCTGTAATTACTGCAGTTGCTTTTATCTCCCTTTCTTTTGCATATTGGTACGATAACCGCTTTTCTCCACTCGTCTGGGACTTCCCCCATCTCGATACATAAATTTATCAATTCGCACAACCTGTGAGGTATGTACTCGCCACCGTATTTAAGCATTTCAGCACTAATACTGTCTACACTAGCAGCCTTACCGTTTTTCAAGTTCTTTATTATGTCTCTGACCTCAGTGACACAGACTTTTTCAATTGGGTTTTCTAATGCATTATGTTCTATATCGCAGTTCTGTTGTCCTATATCTTCACCTCCTAATAGTTCTTTAAAAGAGTCTTTTAAAGCGTCTACTATCCCATCTATATCATATAGCATTTCACCTTTGCTGTTTCTCATGCTGGCAAACTCTGTACTTTTACTTTCCTTCAACTGTTTATATAATAGTTTAATTATTCCTTCAAAGTAGTTTTGTATTTTGTTCTCTTCTTCTGTTCTGATTTTCTCTCTACTCTCTTTGACTAGTCGTTTGACTTTCCTATTTTTGTGTCTGTAATCATTCTTGAGCCTATTTCTCTCCTCATCGCTGAGACCTGTCATGTTCAGCGTTTTATTGTGCGCTTTTTTCTTTTCTTGCTGGGCTGCTTGCATTTCATCATTCCACCACGCATCACCAGACTTTCTTCCTACCACTGCCGTACCACACACTTCAATTGCAGTTCTAACACTGATATCCCGTAACAAAGTCCACGCGCCCTCTATACCTTTATTGCTTATAAGCGCTTTCCACGTTGCCCTATCTATGCGTTCGTTTAACTTATTTTGAAACTCTATTCGCACTTCCGGTTTCTGTAAATTTTCAATCTTGATTCGCGTTTGTTTTGTTTTTTTTTTGTTCTCTTTCTTCTCCATCCCCGCCCTAAGTTTATTTTGTAGACTAAAAGATAATGATCAGTATTGCATTCGGAACCCCTCATGACTCTTGTATCTTTGACTAGTTCTCTTAGTCTTTCATCCGCAATAACGAAGTCAATTACACTGCGGTTATTTTCTTTACACCAGGTGTACGTGTGGATAATTTTATGTCGAAACCAAGCATTTGTAATAAATAGGCCCTTTTCTAAGCATAAGCTAACTAATTTTTCCCCGTTATAATTTTTTCTTGTTGTATCCCCAAAATTACCTAGCACCCTTTCTGTATCTGTATCCTGACGTTGGACGCCGACCCACCCGTTCATATTTCCTAGCAGTATTATTCTTTCACCTTGATCTTAAGTACTTATTGTATCATTTAAAGTGTCCCAGAAGGCGTCTTTGACTTCTCGCGGCTCACTGTCAACTGGGGCGTGGCACGCTATGATAAATAATCTTCTGATTCCTACCTTCATTCTAACCCACAGCAATCTGGGCGATACATATCCTTGATCTTTGAGATGCTGTCTTGCTTTTTCATTCATAATTAAACCGACCCCTTGACTACGATTTGATTCACTACCTACTCCTGACCATATTTCAAAACCGCCTTTCATCACCCCATTTTCTATGTTTCTACTTTCGCAACCCTTTTTCTTCGTCTCAGGTACACATAAAATATATATTTTCCTTGCATGCATAGTTTCTCGTAGTTCTCTTACCTTAAGATCATTCACTCCTCTAGCATTCCAAACTCCCAGTCCCCATTCATCGCCAGAAACTCGAACTTTACGTTTACCGTGTGTATGCATTTCGTCAATCAAAGTTTCAGTCCGTTCTGTGGCTACTTTATTGTTTGTATTATTCATGTTCAGACTGTACACCCAACTATCACCTTTATGCGCGAAATTTGTTTTGCAAGCCGAAATCATGTCCAAGTTAAGTGATTATTCGTCGTACGGTGGAGAGTCTTGTTGTAACGTCAGTCCCACCAAAACTTCTGTTACTGGGGTGGGCAAAAGTAACAGAACTGTTAAATTGGGAAAAGACGTACGTGTGAAACTGGAAAAACAAAATGTAGTTTGTAAAATAAAATGTAGGAGTTGCAAGACAGTATATATAGGCCAAACTAGGAGACCACTAAGAATAAGGAGAGATGAACATCAAAATAATTTTCAAAAAAGTCAGAAATATCAAGTGTGTTGTCAAAACATAGAATCACACATGTACATGAGTTCGATTGGGACGGTGCGGTGTAAGACTGTAAGCCTCCTATATAATGAGAGGAACCAAAGAAAAAGGGAATTTATGGAAATGTTATACATAAAGAGAGAGGGAAATAATTCAATCAATTTGAAAAGAGATCTTTCGAGATATAACAAAGCCTTTGATAGTTTTATCGAATTTTTATAGGAAAGATTTAAAATTATTGTATTTTAGTGTTCTGTTTATTGGCAATCAAAACAAGTATTAAAGTGCATACAAGATTTCCGAAATATTAAGGATTGCCTCTTATACTGAAAATTAAAAGTTAAAAATTCATCCAAAAATAAAAAATGAAAAATACTGTAAATAACAGTACGATAAGAAACTTCAGTCTCATATGTACAATTGTACATACATTACTAATATTAAGCATAAGATAGAAATATGTGTTCGTAGTATCCTATAAAATTATATCCTGATGAGGAGATCTAAAGTGGTCTTGAAACATGTTGGTCCCAAAAGTAGTAAAAAAAGACGGAGAAAGAGAAAGGAAAAGAGAGAGAGGATGGCTTGGTTGTCTCTTTCCCAATTTTCTCCCTCTTTTTTTCCTCTTTTTATATACTTGTCTCTAACGAGCGAATTACAATGTTCTTTGGAAACATATTTTGAGGCCTTTCTATGCAATTATTTTTGTATATATTGAACTTTTTGAATATGTTTCTTCAAAACAACTGATTTTTGGACTCACAATGTTTCTGAGCCTTTTTGTTTCAAAAATAAATTTTTGCACAGATTGACTTGTTAATATTGTGTTTCTAATTTTCTCCTTAAACAAAATAATTTGAAAGAGTTTAAAAGCATTCCAATCAATTTAAGGAAATTCAAGCTACGCTGAAACGAAGAGCCAACTCAAAAAACAGACTGATTCTTTTTGACGACCAACGCCAGTGTGGTCATTTTAGACTATACGTACACCCCAAAAGAGGTTTTTTTTTTTAAATGAAAGTATCGATATACATATTTTAAGAAATGTGCCCTTCTAAACTTAAAATACTGCCTCATGCTTGACCGTTACAACGGAAAGGGATTATTTTTTAATAATCAATAAATAATGCTCGTTTAAAAATTTTATTTTGGTATTGTTTAATTGGTACCGTCAAATGGTGTAATTTCGGACATATGGGGTAAATTCGGACATTCCTAAATTGATAGTTCAAATTACTTAAGGTGGGTGGTTTTAACCAAAATTTAGAACCAGTTAAGGCTTGAACTGATTCCAGATTCCTGGAACAGTATTGAGTAATTCATCATATAAATTTAGGGAATTTAGGGGTGTTCGACTTTACCCCACATAATAAATTTAAATTCAAAATTTAAAGATTTTTCGGGTTTCAAAAGTGTGCGAAACTATGAATGTTGCGCCCCGTCGTGGGGGCTGGTCGAACTTGATTGGCCTATCAAGTCTTTTTTAAAAAAACCCGGGAGGACGGAAAGCCAAATCGGATTAGTATTATATCCATTGTCCCTAGTGATGTTATTAGGGTGTTTTTAAACTTTGATTGCTTCTCTATGTTTTCTTGGAAAAATATTGTACGTTTTTGCCATGACGGTTGTTTTGTCAAATAAAATTATATGTCCTGTTTCGATATGATGCCCAGGTAGTGCTGATTGCGTGAAATGTTTTAGTCTGACTTTACTCTCATGTTCCTTTACACGTTGACTTACCGCCCTCCCGGTTTCTCCAATAAAGACTTTGCCACAAGAACAAGGGATTTTATATACTCCCGGATAACTGAAAGGTTCTTTTTTATCTTTAGGGTTGTTTAGAAGTTGTCCTATTTTCACAGGTGGCTCAAATATAGTTTGGATGTTGTGTTTGTTGAGAATTCTTTCGAAATTACTCCGTTGGACGGTATCGATTGAATCTTTAAACGGTTAAGAGCAAAATATTAATTTTAAATAGGTGATTATTTTACTAATTGTTTTGTAAATGTTTTTGTGTGTAAATTGGCAGGATTTGTTGGATGTCATGAGAAGTGATTGGGATTCTACTGTACACAAATGTGTGTCGAAGGATCGAAGAAATATCCTTCTTCAATACGCCAGTTTTTCACAAAATCTCACTAAAATTTTTTTCTTGTTGTGCTACTTGAGCTGTAGTCAAATGTATCTTTTACCCCTTATTTTTGGAATGAATAATGATCCCATCCGAAAAAGATGGTATCCAAGCAGCGCCTGGTATTATTTCGATCAATCCTCCGATGTCGCATACGCCTTTTTTTATTCCCTTCAGGTATATACAAAATTCAATGATAAAAAAATAAATTAAAAATTATAATTAGAGAATCTAAAAGTAAAAAAATGCAGCTCTTCATTGGAGTTGGCGTCGGACTAAGTGTTAGCTTAGGATTGGACAGTTTTTGCTGCGTTGCAGTTTCTCATACATGTGCACAACTTAATATTTTCCAAAAGGAACTTCTGGAATTAGGCAGAAACTCAAAAGTTTCACAGGGAACAATAAAACAAATTATTCAAAAACACAATCATCGAATCAGGTGAGTGTGCTGAAAGCCTACGAAAAAAAATATCACGGAATTTTCATCCAGTTTCTTTCAAATCTTTCTGACTTGATCTTACAAAAAAATTATTTGGTTAGACAATAAATAAAATTGATATTTAATCAAAAGGATTACTCAAATATTAAATGAAATATTTAATAACATATCATTGAGCCAACTACTCGCGAGTTGCATCTCTATCTGTACCGCCGGATTTCAACTAATTATAGTAAGTTCTTTTTCTTAAATATTTGACATTACTAATCGCAATTTTTTCATCTAATGCAATTATTTTTATAGACTCTGAATAAAAATACATTAGATTTGCAAGGTGTCATGTTAAACACATCATTTGTGTTAAGTGCTTTGTGTCAAATTCTGCTTTACTGTTGGCCAAGCAATGAATTAATGGTCCAGGTATGAGAATATTTTATTAGTACTTATACAAAAAGAAAAAATATATATAATACTGTTGAATCAATCTAGCTTTCTCGTGTTTTGATACTTTTTTCTAATCATGTAAGAAAAGTTCTAAATTAAATATTCCATTGCAATATCTTTATAGAATGGAATTAAATGGAATTTGTTTAATTTTTTTGAAAACCTAATACCACCATGACTAAAAAATTTTAATCGCAGAGTTTGGAAGTAGGGAATGCTGCATATCAATCTTTATGGACAAATTTACCTTCTTCTTCTTGCAAAGAAATTAAATTACTGATTTTGAGAGCTCAAAGGCCTATGTATATCACAGCTGGAGAAATGTACATTTTGTCACTTGAAAGATTCATAGTAGTAAGTTTTTATATGCATTTTTGTATCCAAGGAAATAACATTTTTAGCCAGAACTTAAGTGACTGTTTTCACTCATTTCTATCATAATTTATGAAATTAATTGAATTTATTACTTGACAAACGATGTATTAAAAAAATATAGGATGTAATAATTTTTCAATTATTTCTTTTACAGATTCTCAAAACATCTATGCAATGTTTATCATATTTGAGAGCGTCCTATAGACACAAAGAGAGACTTGAATAATAAGAATTTTTTTACTTATTGTAGACTGAAAATATTTGTTTAAAAAATGGCTGACAAATTAAAGGCGCACTTGACATAAACATAACTAAAAAAATTACTAAAATTTCAATATCTGAAGAAATTTTTCAATGGTTGTTTCAGCAAAGAATCAACATGCTTGTTTGAGGCCCCCTGAGTCAGAAAAACTGATTTTTACGAAGGTGTCTGTCTGTGTGTCTGTCTGTCTATAGTAGTAGATCGTAGACACGAGAACTTCCGAAAAAATAATCAAATTGGATTGAGTCTTGGCATACTGTTTTAAGGCCTGAAATGTAAGGACAAGTTCGTTAGCCAGCTATTTTGGATAAAAATTCAAAAAGTTAGGGCATTTTCAAAATTTTTGAGAACTTTTCTTTTTTAATGATGACTAAATGCACGGGTATCCACAGTACTTTGAAATTTAAACAATTTATTCTCACGACTTCTTTCGATAGAAAGAAATTTTTCAGAGTCATAGTATTTTCAAAATAAAAAATTAAAAAAATGATAGTTTATAGCAAAAAAGCGCGCGATATGAAAAAAGTCAACAAACGAAAAACATTGCTTTTTGGAAGCCCTACAAGATTATCATAACAACTTTTTGAATTTTCCTAAAAAATTGAAAATTGAAATTTTTACCCCATAAAATATTTAAAAATTCCATTTTGCGGTCAAACGACGCAAGATACGAAAAAATATGATTTGATTGACAAAAATTATGCATCCAAAAAAGATCTACAATTTTGTTATGAATCATTTTTTATAGGACGTGTAGTCTTTGTTTCAATCGTTAAAAATAAAGCTAAAAATAAAAAAGTTTAATTTTTGGACAAACGACACAAACCATTTAAAAATTATCAGACGAAAGTTGCTCAGCTATGAAAGAACTACAAATTTGCCATCAATAATTTTTTTATAGGATGCGTATTTTTTGTTTTAATTGCAAAAAATAACATTAACAATTCAAAAAATAAATTCTTGAAAAAACAGCGCAAGTTACGAAAAAAATTGATTAACAAAAGTTGTTCACTCAAGAAAGAAGAAAGGTCTACGTTATGAAGCAGATTTTGATAGGACACGTTTTTTGGTTAAATCGTAAAAAATAACATGAAAATAAACAAATTATGTTTTTGGACAAGCAACACAAAGTGCAATAAAATGTTAATTAACATGATTTTTTTTCTATATGATGCCCACTTTTCATTTTCAAAACAAGACAGTGAAAACACGTATGTTTCAATATCAATGCATATTATGAATTGTAATAATATAGATTTATTGAAATGATACTTTTTCCAGAGTAGTTGAGAGTTAATATTAGTGCAAAATAAGGACCAAATATTGAGGTAATCATGATAAATAAAATTTATATAGTATTTTGCAATATATAAATAAACAGCCCCAGACCGAAGTACAGAAATAAATATAATATTCATTTCATATACTTGATGTAGAAAAGTTCACACTTTGGAAAAAATCGAGGGTGAAGCACGAGATGCGTAATGAGAATGTGTTCGTTAAATCCGAAGGAGCTTCAACAAAAGAGAATTCACAATCACATACTATTGAGCGCAAAGCCGAACTAAATGTATAATCGAGCGCGAAGCGCAAAAACCAACAGATGCGCGCCACAGGCGCGCCTAAACTTGCGATCTGCGCGCGCAGCGCGCGATGAGAATGTGCCCGCGCAGCATTTTTTTAAATTGAAATATCAAATATTAAGATTTTTGTTAGGAATTAATTTTTTTTTAAACTCAACTACATTGTTAAAAATTCGTTCGCTTAGTCGATGATTCATAATTTTAGTTGAAACCCCTTTTTTATGCGAAATTTAACTATTATATTGGAAATTATTTTTTGTTGTTTGAAACTTAATTATTAAACTGAAAATTTAATTATTCCAAGTTTGGTTGAAAATTTATCTTCTTCATATATATATATTTATATATATATTTATATATATATATATATATATATATATATATATATATAATCATATATTATCCAAAATTTCTAAAATGAACGATTTTGCTTAGGGAGTAATTATACCCTGGCTGCGCGCGTGGCTCGCTTGGCTCACAAGTTTGAGCGCGCTTAGGCGGCGCGACTGTTGGTTCTCGCGTTTCGCGCTCGACGATATATTTATTTCGCGCTTTGCGCTCGATAATGTATTCACCTCGCGCTACGCGGCCGATCTTTGTATTTCCCCCACATTTATGCACAGACCTTTTAAAATTAAAGGTCAAAGCATCGACAACCGTAATTTGGTGATTGTGAATTCTCTTTTGTTAAAGCTCCTTCGGCCTTAAAGAACACATTCTCATAATGTATCTCGTGCTTCGCACTCGATATTTCCCAAAATCTGAACGTTTCCACATTATGTTCAACACTTTTATATAGAATGTATATTACAATTATTTATGTACCTCGGCCTGGAATTGCTTATTCAGATACTGCAAAATGAAATAAAAGTTTTATTTATCATGATTAATTCAATATTTGTTTTGCTTCCTCATAGAGGGAGGTTTGTATTGACCTAAATTTTCAAATTCACTTTTTTGGCATATTTCGATATAATTCGAACCCAGGAGCTCGAAAATAATTTTTTTTAAATATCCGTGTGTGTGTATGTGTGTGTGTGTAACTTTTTTCTGTTCACCATATCTCGAAAAGTAGAAGAGCTACGATCATGAAATTTGGATGAAGTGTAGCTCCGATTTATATCCAGGTCTGATAGGATTTTGAGGTAGATCGTCCATCTAGAAGCAGTTTTTTCTTGCGATTAGAAATTTAAAAAGAAAAAATTTATATTGTTCATATAAGGAAAACTTTTTTGATATTTAGTATACAACAATACGATATCTAGCGTATTTGTTCGCGTCTCTGAGACGCATCGAGCGACCTATTGTTAAAACTTTTATGACCTACCAGTACCGATTTATGAAGTTTCAAAACATGGTTTATTCTGTTCATATGAGCATTTTTTTGTTGGTATTCAAAATACGACAATATTACATGTAGAGTATTTGTTCGCGTCCTTGAGACGCATCGATTGACCTATTGGTGAACCTTTTATGACCGACCAGTACCGATGTATGAAGTTTAAACAAAATTGGTGTATTCTGTTTATATGAGAAAAACTTTGTTCATATTAGGAGTACTACAGTACTGTATTTGACATACTTGTTTGCGTCTTCGAGACACATCGAATGACCTATTGATGAACCTTCTACAACCTCTTATGATCTATCAATAACGATTTCTAAATTAAAAAAATATGTTGCTTATCTTGTTGATATAAGAAAAACTTTTTTAATATTGGGAAAACAACTATAATGTATATAATATATTTGTTCGCGTGTTCGAGACGCATCGATTGCCAAAAGTCAGAACTTCTCATGATCTACCATAACCTACCAATATCGTTTTTAAAATCAACAAATTTATTTTCCTTGTTTATAAAAAACTTTTTTATATTGGGAATATAAAAGTACTGCATTTGATGCAATATTGTTCGCCTCTTCGAGACGCGTGGGTTGATCTTTTAACAATTGGGTTTTCTGATGCATTATGTTCTATGTCGCAGTTCTGTTGCTCTATATCTTCACCTCCTAATAGTTCTTTGAAAGCGTCTTTTAAAGCGTCGACTATCCCGTCTGTATCATGTAGCATTTCACCTTTGTTCTTTCTCATGCTGACAAACTCTGTACTTTTACTTTCCTTCATCTATTTAAATAATAGTTTCATGGTTCCTTCAAAGTCGTTTTGTATTTTCTTCTCTTCTTCTGTTCTGATTTTATCTTTACTCTCCTTGACTAGTCGTTTAACTTTCCTATTTTTGTGTCTGTAATCGCTTCTAAGTCTATTTCTCTCCTCATCGCTAAAACCTGTGATGTTCAACGTTCTCTCGTACGCTTCTCTCATTTCTTGTCGGGCTGCCTCAATTTCATCATTCCACCACGCATCACCAGACTTTCTTCCTACCACTGCCTACCACACACTTCAATTGCAGTTTTAACAATGATATCCCGTAACAAAGTCCGCGCGCCCTCTATATCTTTATTGCTTATAAGCGCTTCCCAAGTTGCCTTATGTAGGCGTTCGTTCATCTTAATCTGAAAATTTATTCGCACCTCCGGTTTCTGTACATTTTCTATCTTTATTCGCGTTTGTTTCTTTTTTTGTGTTTTCTTTCTTCTCCATCCCCACCCTAAGTTCATTTTGGAGACTAAAAGGTAATGGTCAGTATTGCATTCAGAGCCCCTCATGACTCTTGTATCTTTGACTAGTTCTCTTAGTCTTTCATCCGCAATAACGAAGTCAATTATACTGTGCCTATTTTCTTTACGCCAGGTGTACATGTGGATCATTTTATGTCTAAACCAAGCATTTGTAATAAATAGGCCCTTTTCTAAGCATAAGCTAACTAATTTTTCCCCGTTATAATTTTTTCTTGTTGGATCCCCAAATTTACCTAGCCATCTGTTTATATCTCTTAGCAGAATTATTCTTTCACCTTGATCGCAAGTACTTATTGTGTCATTTAAAGTGTCCCAGAAGGCGTCTTTGACTTCTCTCTGATCACTATCAACTGGGGCGTAGCACGCTTTGATAAATAATCTTCTGATTCCTACCTTCATTCTAGCCCACAGCAATTTGGGTAATACAAAATCATGATCTTTGAGATGCTGTCTTGATTTTTCATTCAGAATCAAACCGACCCGTTGACTACCATGTGATTCACTCCTGACCATATTTTAAAACTGCCTTTCAAAACCCCATTTTCTATGTTTCTACTTTCGCAACCTTTCTTCTTCGTCTCAAGTACATATAGAATATCTAGTTTCCTTAGGCGCATAGTTTCTCGTAGTTCTCTTACCTTAAGATAGTTTACTCCTCTAGCATTCCAAACACCCAGTCTCCATTCATCGCCTATAAAAAAATTTGTAGATCCTTTTTTTGGTTGAACAACTTTTGTCTTTTAATTTTTTTTTGTCTCTTATGTCGTGTTTCCAAAAGTTTAATTTTTTAATTTTTAATCTTATTTTGTACGATTAAAAGAAAATATAATTGTTCTATTTCAAAATTATCAATAACAAATTTTTGGATCCTTTTAGGATGAAAAACTTTTCTTCATTAATTTTTTTTTTTGTACCTTATGCTGTTTTCTAAAAAATTTAATTTTTTCATTTTTAATGTTATTTTTTACGTTTAAAACAAAAACTACGCGTCTCATTCAAAAATTATTGATGACAAATTTTTAGCTCTTTTTCTTGTAAATAAATTTCGTCGATTTATTTTTTTGTATCTTGTGTCGTTTCTCTAAAAATACAATTTTTCTGTTTTCAATATAGTTTTTTACGAATGAAACAAAAACTACGCGTCCTATCAAGAAGTGATTTCTGACAAATTTGTAGCTCTTTTTCAAATGCACAATTTTTGTCAATTAATCTTTTATCGTATCTTGTATAGTTTGACCGCAAAATGGAAGTTTTGATTTTTCATTATTTTTTGTGCGGTCAAAATTTGCATTTTCGTTTCTACAAGAAAATTCAAAAAGTTGTTATAATAATCTTGTAGGGTGTTCAAAATACGACGTTTTTTTTTCCTCTGACAATATTTCATGTCGTGCGTTGTTTGGCTTAAATGTTAATTTTCGTTTGGTTTTTGGAGTTTTGTAAACGCAGAAGGTCTACAAAAAAGGTATAAAAATTTGTTATAAATCAGATTTTGATAGGATACTTTTTTTGGTTGAATCGTAAAAATTAACATGAAAATAAACAAATTATTTTTTTGGAAAAACGACACAAGTGCAATAAAATGTTAATTAACATGATTTTTTTCTTTTTAATAATTTTTGTTGTCAAATAATTAATTAAAAATTATAATTTTCTCATAATAATTTTAATTTTTTAAATAATTATCAATTATTTTAATGATTTTAATTATATATTTTTTATAATTTTTTTAATTTTAATGAATTTAATTATATTTTTTTATAATTTTAATTTTTTGGTAATTTTTTTTTCAAAAAAAGACATGAGGCTAAATTATTTGTCTTTTCGAGTACTACTAATAACCGTTCATAGAACTTGTGAATTTGAAAAAAGTGGTCTACAAAATTTTGAAAATGCGCTTACTTTTCGAATTTTTATCAAAATGGCTGGCTATCAAACTCGACCTTCATTTTGGGACACTTGAAGAGTATACCAAAGCCCAATCCAATCTGTCAATCCTTTCGAAAGTCTTTATGTAAAACTAAAGCAATTTAACCAAATGGATGTCACAGCGATGAAGCTTATGTTATTCATATTTAATTAATGTTACAAAATATTTGTACAAAATAATTAGAAGGCACTACAGGATGATGTACGTTGCCTCCAATAATGAGCTTCTTTTCATATTTTTTCTCTGTTAAAGCTGAAGGAGTAATGGATTTCTCATAATTTATTTGTAGGTAAATTCTGCCATCGTTATCATCTTGAAAAAATTGTGAATATAATTATAATTCACTTTATTATAATCAGCTCTTAGATTTGTTTGACACTTATTAACTTATTTGTAAATTATATTGCCGTAATGAAATTTTTCATTTTATAAATTAAAAGGAATGTTATTTATAAAATAAATTGTGAATTATTCGTTTTAACATGTATATGAGCATATAAATTTCAAATTGACATATACGTATACTTTGAATCAGGCGCGACTCCCCATATCGAGGTCTAAGATGTTTACACATCAAAAGGTTTTTTTTGTAAATATTTTTTTTTGCTTTTTTCATGATTATGAAAATTTAGGACCAGACCCACCTTTCTTAGTGCTCCTTATTTATTGTCCCAAATTTCCAACTCGATGTGGCTATTCGTGTGAAAATAAGTTAGGAAATAAAAAAAGTGTTGGTAACCTTTCATGCAATAATTGAGAGCAAATCTACAGTTTATTATTATTAACACTAGGGTGCTTGTTCAACCAATTGGAAAATAAATGTCCAGAAACTTTTGCACGACATACATATAAGAGAAAATCAATTTTTATACTCCTACATGTGCGTGAGTTATTATTTGCTTTATGTAAGATTTCAATTGCAGTTAACGTTTACCGAAGATGTGTACACATAAATCTGTCTGGGTTCGTAGTTTAGGACGCACGTGATGTTTTTTTGTTATAAATTTAGCTTTATTTTAAATTTTCATAATTTTATGAAAGTTTTCTTAACTCTCTGAAACACGTGGAGCAAATAGAACAGATATTTTAAGATTCACTAAATTGGCCTCCAAAATGTTTTACGACGCGGAATAATTTACAAAGGCACATGAGATAGCGACTGATAATAATAATTGGAAGAATAATATCTTGTACGAAAGTCGTAAGTTAAACCACGATCAAAAATTTCTGCGTAGTTTCTTCTAGAATCAAGACAAAAAAAATGAGGGTCGTTGGCACTCCTGTCTTCGCTTTAGCGTTCCTCGTTAATTGTATTGGTAAATATAAAATATTATAAGATATATAATTTATTAAACACATATTAATAAAACTTAATTTACATCTTGGATTTGAAATTTTGAAAATTGGATATACAAATAATTCCTTTTAATAAGACAAACCATACGAAACCTCTAATGCGAATTGAGAACCCATTTGTGCTTTTTGATACTCTTGCGCTGTGGAATGAAAACTTTGGAATTATCTAAAATTTATGGAAAATACTGCACATGTTTCATGTTAATTCTGTTCACTAGAATCTTTTTTCGCACTGAAATTTCAGGTAGTCAAATTATTATTATGTAATAAGGGGACTTTTTTACTGTTTGAACAAAAGATATCTCGGGGACCTCTCAGTGACTTAGTGCATACAAAAGTGTTAGTATTTAAAACATTATTGTAGAAACAAAACTTACAACTTTATTGATAGAAACAAAAATCCAAGAGAATCCCAACGGAATTCTTGCAAAGGAAAAGAGAAACCATTGAAAAGGCGACCCCGTGAATTGCGCATCTGTCAATTGCATTATCAGTCGTATTATATCGGTTTCCCTCTTTTTGAATGAGACCGACTCTTTTGAAGTTAAGCTGCCATATCTCACATAATTTTTGAAATTTATGAACTATTCTATTAGATTCCGTTTACTATTTTACTTTTAGGGGATGCAAAGGATTTTGCGGCATATAATTCTGTCACGATAATAACAACGAGTAAAATTCTGTTAGAAACCAATTTGCGGTAATCTGGAATTCCAGTGACAAACACGCTATTCAGATGACTTCGAAAATCATTCAAAGCAAGTAATGGATTTTCGTTTCCTGAGTAGACAAAGCGATTAAATATTATAGGCATGTTGACTAAACTGATAAAAAAATCTTATTTCGGGCATAAAATTTGGAATAATTTCTAGAAATCATAAGTGAATCATAATTTCCTCACAAGTAGCATTTGAGCTTAATTCAGTCAATATTATTTCCTTAAATTTGTAAACAAATCGATTTAATATTCAAAGATGTGACCAGCCTAGGAGGGCATATCTTCCCCCGTCAGTTTTTTGAAAATACAGTCTTTCCCGGGCATCACTTCCACAGACAACCGTTTTAAAGTCAGCCACAAAATCAATTCTTAAACAGCTAAAGTCCGAACTATATCTTAACGGTTAAACGCACCATGTGCCAGCAACTGACATCAAGTTCTGTCAGACATTAGGATCTGTCAAACTGACTTGTCTTAAGGAAAGTTATATCAGATTATATTGGTGAAAAAAAATTATACTACGCTATATATGTTGTTGCTGAAATCACAAGACTGTATTGATGTATTCCTGTTTAAGCATCACACCTGCTACACGTATCCCCGTTTCCTATTCCAAAGTATTTTAATGAGTTCCTGTATCCTCGACTTTAACTCCAAAGTATTTTAATAAGTTCCTGGATCCCCGTTTCCAATTCCAAAGTATTTTAATAAGTGCCAGGTGTATGTGGATCCCTTTCCCTACTTCAAAGTACTTTATTAAGTTTCTAGATCCCCGTTTCCAACTCCAAAGTGTTTCAATAAGTTC
>CAKNYM010047121.1:52887-77256 GCA_932195095.1 Andricus curvator | reverse complement strand
GAACCACTTCAGCTACAGAATTTTCTCGATGTCGATAACTGTGTCGGTAACGGAATCTATAATTAGATATCCCCTTATCTAATATCGCTGGACTCTATGAGTCTTTTTTTTACATCCTTAAGACGTTCTTAGAATTTTTTCTTGAGATGGATGATTTCGAATCAATCAAGCGTGACAAAACACTCGTCCCAAATACCTGCGTCTCGGTCTGAATCTGATGCGGATGCGATTCGATGAATCGCGTGACAATTACACTTGACCGGAAAGCATTTGAAGTCGCATGAGTACATGAGTCTTTTCTTGATCCTCACCACGCGACATTAGAACATTATCACACTGTTTTGTTGAAATTTAACTTTTTTCTTGAAAACTGACATTCTCGGCTTGAAAATTCAACGATTTAGTAGAAAATTTGACTATTTGGTTGTAAGTTTAACTACTTTGTTAAAAATTCAGTTTTCAGTTGAAAATTCATAATTTTGGTTAAAGATTCATTTATTCGGTCGAAAAATTAAACTATTTTGTTGAAAATTCGTTTCTTTTTTAGTTAAATTTTTTAACATAAAATTGAACTATTCAATTTTTGTTTAAAAATTCAACTATTATAGTTGAAGATTCATCGTTTTAGTTTAAAATTCATCACTGTGGTTGAAAATTTCACTATTTTTTGAAAATTCATTATTATTTTTGGTTGAAAATTAATTCTTTTAAGTGAAAATTTAATATTAAATTTTTAGTGGAAAAGACGCAGTTTCCCGATAAGGATATTCAGTTAGTATTTTTTCCTCGTAACAAATATATTTAACTTCAATAAAATAATTATTATGACATTATGATAGAGTTAAAACCGCTAAAATAATGTATTTTATTATTTTCTCGTTAACCAAACAATAAAAAAATTGATTTGAGTAATTAATTTTTATTTTCGTTTATGAAACTTTGCGAATTGAATAGTTGAAATTTCAACCAAAAGGTTAATTTTTCGTCAAAAAAGACCATTTTCAACCAAATGAACGATTTTTCAACGAAATAGTTGAATTTTCAGCTGAAAAGGACAAATTTTCAAACAAATAATTGCATTCTGAACTGAGAAAGAATATTTTCAACAAATAAATGGAATCCACCAAAAATGTAATAGTTAAATTTTCAGTAAAAAAAAATTAATTTTTCACCAAACTGAGGAATTTTCAACTGGAATAGTTGAATTTTCAACCAAAATGATTAAGTTTCGAACAAAAATGACATTTTTCAACAAAATACATGAATTTTCAATGAAATAGTTGAATTTTCAATTGAAAATATAAATTTTCAAACAAAAATGGAATAGTTTAATTTTCAATCAAAAAGATTAGTTTTCGAACAAAAATGATATTTTTCAACAAAATAAATGAATTTTCAACGAAGTAGTTGAATTTTTAACTAAAAATGAAAATTTTTCAAGCAAACAGTTAAAATTTGAACTAAAAAGGTTCAATTTTCAACCAGAAATAAAATAATTAAGTTTTCAGTTACAAATAATTAACATTCCACCAAACTTATGAATTTTCAACTAAAAAAATTAATTTTCTACCAAAAAAGACGATTTTCAACAAAATAAATTAATTTTCGAATCGAAAAGACAAGATTTCAACCAAATAGTTGAATTTTGAACTAAAAAAGATCATTTTTCAACGAGAACTAGAATAGTTATATTTTCAGTTACAAATAATTAATTTTCCACCAAAATTATGAATTTTTAACTAAAAAGATTAATTTTCTACCAAAAAAGACGATTTTCAAGAGAATAAATGAATTTTCAACTAAAAAAGACGTGAATTCAACCAAATAGTTCAGTTTTTAACTAAGAAAGATCAATTTTCAACCAGGAATAGAATAGTTAAATTTTCAGTTACAACAATTTTTTTTTCACCAAACTTATGATTTTTCAATCGAAAACGGAATAGTTAAATTTTCAGTTAAAAGAAAACTAATTTTCCACCAAACTGATGAATTTTAAACTAAAATGATGAATCTGCAACTGGAATATTTGAATTTTTAATCAAAAAGATGAATTTTCAATGAAGAAGATTAATTTCTACAAGAAGAAAAATTTTCAGCAAAATACATGAATTTTCAATATAAAATTAAAATTAATTGTCAACCAAAAATCGAATAGTCAAATTATCATATAAAAATATTAATTTTGAACCAAAGAGATGAATTTTCAAGTAAAATGATGGAATATACAATTGGAATAATTACATTTTTAGTTAAAAAATAATAATAATTTGCAACATAAAAAGTAAATTTTCAACCAGGAAGATTAACTTCTACCAAAAAAGACGAATTTTACACTAAAAAATATAAATTGTCAATCAAAAATTGAATAATTAAATTGTCAGTTAAAAAAAGTAATGTTGATCCAAAGATTTATTTTAATTCGTGACTTTCGTTCTAAACAGATTTTAAAACAACAGAGCAAGGCATTGCAAAATAAATAAATTTCGAAAAAAATACTTAAATTTTCCACTAAAAAGTATCAATTTTTTACAAAAAATGGAATAGTCGAACTTTCAGTTGAAAAAATTAATTTTCAACAACAAAAAACGGATTGTCAACAAAATAGTTTAATTTTCAACCAAAGTGATGAATTTTTAAATAAAATTATGAATCTTTAACGGGAATAATTAAATTTTAAACCAAAAATATGAATTTTTAAACAAGAAGATTAATTTTCAAATAAAAAGATTAATTTTCTATCCAAAAATACAATTTTTTAACCAAATGCATTAATTTTTAACGAAATAGTTGAATTTTTATTTAAAGAAGACAAATTTTCAACCAAAAAGTTGAATTTTGAACTAAAGAAATAATAATTTTCAACCGAAAATGGAATAGTAACATTTTTTGTGGAAAAAATTAATTTTAAACCAAACATAAGAGTTTTCAACTAAAACAATGAATCTTTAACCGAAATAGTTGAATTTTCAAACAAAAAATTAATTTTTACTAAAAAAGATAAATTGTCAACCAAAACTTTAATAATTAAATTTCAAGTTAAAAAAATTAATGTTTGGCCATACAGATGCATTTTCAAATACAACTATGGAATTTTCAATTGGAATAAGTTAAATTTTCAGTTAAAAAAATTACTTTCAACAAAAAAAAATAACATAAAAATAAATAATAATTAACTGCAATAGTTGAATTTTAAACCAGAAAGATGAATTTTTAGCTAATATTGTGGAATATTCAACTGGAATGATAGTTACATTTGCAGTGAAAAAAAAATTTTCAACCAAAAAACATCCAAAGAAAACAAAAGTTTTCAATCAAACAGGTCAATTTTTAACCAAATAAATTAATTTTTAAATTAAGCGATGAATCTTCAAACAAACAAAAATTAATTTTTAACAAAAGAGTTTATTTTTCAAACAAAAAATTTTATTTCCAACCTGAAAGATAAATTTTCAACTGGAAAAAAGAATTTTTAAATAAGAAGATTAACTTTCAGAGAAAAATAAGATAATTTTCTACCAAAAAAAAAATCAATTTTTTAACATAATACCTGAATTTTCAATTAAAAAACACACATTTTTATCCAAATTTTTCAATTTTAAACTAGAAAAGATCAATTTGCAACTAAAAATGGAACAGTTAAATTTTCAGTTAAAGAAAATAATTTTCAACCAAACTGATGAATTTTCAACTCAAATGATGAATCTTCAACTGGAATAGTTGAATTTAATGCCAAAAAAGATGAATTTTCAACCATAAAGATTAATTTTCTACAAAAAAAGATAAATTGATTTTCAAGAAAGTAGTTACATTATCAACCAGAGATGAATTTAAAATAAAAATGATGAATCTTCAACCAAAAAAATTAATTTTTAACAAAAGAGTTTAACTTTTAACCAAGTAGTTCAATTTTTAACTAAAAAACGATGAATTCGCAGCGAACAATGTAAAAAAAATTTTTTATTATAATTCAGAAATATTTTCTTTATCTAAAATTTAAAAGAGGGAATTTTCAAATTGTGACGAATTCTGACTTGGAAGAGGGATTTTCTTAAATTCCTCTCTTCTAAGTCCAAATTATAATTCTTTAAAAAAATTCCCTATTCCAAGTGAAATTATATTTCTTGAATTTTGCTACGATCAGAAGTAATTTCCCGGTTCTTTAATTAAATTCCCGGTCATTTCCCGGTAAATAAAATTCCCGGTCATTTCCCGGTCAATAAAATTCCCGGTCATTTTCCGGTTTCCCGGTCCAGTCGCCAACCTGATACCCTGCAAATAGACTTTGGAATCAATGACTGTCGATGGAATAGTGAGTGAGACCTTCGAGAGAGTTGCGCTATTCCGGTCCACTTGAAGCGAACAAGCCGTCCTTATGGGTGCGTTCCCGCGCATGAGTCAGCGCAGCGCGTGAGCGTGAGTATGTGGTACCGGAGAGTGTGGTACTGGTGCCCATTAAGAATAGTTGACCCGGTGCGAGCCGATTCGAAGGAGAGAACGAAGAAACAACCAGTTTTTCTCCATAATCCTGTTCTCTGCCTTTTATGCCCCATATGCCCCTTTCCATCGAACCGACTTCCTCTTCCCTCCTACCACTAAACTTTACCTTCGTTCTGAAATCTAAAAACAACTCTCCGTCTACTTGATTCAATCTTTCTTTAAATAATAGACGTATCACGAAAATCTCGAAAGCATTGCTGTCGCTTTTCCTCAATGCCGATTGGATAATTTGAAAAACTCGAAGGAAGGAATGATGCCAAATTCACACACATAATTCAGAATTGAGTTTCAGTTAAAGGACAGTGACAAAAAATTATTAAAGTGAAATTTTATTATATTTTCAGTTGAAATAATTAATTTTCAACCGAAAAAAGGAAATTTTCAACCAAACTGATGAATCTATTGATAATAAAAAAAGAATCCTCCTTTTCAACTAAAAAAGATAAATTTTTAACAAAAAATATAAAAGTTTAATTTTAAGTTAGATAAATACTTTTTCATCCAAATAAAATCAATTTTCAACGGAACAGTTAAATTTTCAAACAAACAGATAAATTTTCAAACAAAAAGATTAAATGGCTACGAAAAAAAACTCGAAGAAAAATGTAATGGGTACATTTTTAGTAAAAAAATTAAATTTCAATAGAAAAAAAACTAATTTTCAACAACAAAAAATGAAATTTCAACAAAAACGGTCAATCTTTAAAATTTCAAGATTAACTCTTCTCAAAAATTCAAAATAATTCTGAAAGAAGTAAAAAGAATTAAAAACAATTATTTTAAAGACTTTAAAAGCATTAAAGAATAATTCAAAATAATAAAAAATGCAAAGGCAATCAGATTAATTCAAAAGAATTCTTCTAAAGAGTTTTAAAGAATTAAAAAATAATTCAAAAGTATTCTCCTAACGTTTCCAAAGAATTCTAATAATCTTAAAAGAATTGAAAAATAATTCTAAATTTTTCAAAAGAATTCAAATAAATTCACAACCAATCAAACTAATTCAAAATAATTCATTTGAAGCCTTTAAAAGAATTAAAAAATAATTCTAAATAATTCAAAAGAAATGAAAATAATTCAAAGGCATTCAAAATAATTCAAAAGAATTCTCTCAAAGACTTAGAAAGAATTAAATAGAATTCAAATAAATTCTAAAGATTTAAAAAGAATTCAAAAACAATTATAAAGAATTAAAAAAAATTAAAAGGCATTCAAAATAATTCTTCTAAGGACTGCGAAAGAATTAAAAAGAATTCATTTAAAGTCTTTAAAAGAATTAAAAAATAATTCTACATAATTCAAAAGAATTCCTCTAGAGATGTCGAAAGAATTAAACAGAATTCTAAATAACTTGAAAGAATTAAAAAATAAGTCTAAAAAATCCAAAAAATTCTTCTAAGGACTTCGAAACAATTAAAAAGAATTCATTTAAAGTATTTAAAATAATAAAAAAAGAATTCAAATAAGTTCACAGGCACTCAAAATAATTCAAAAGATTTCTAAAGATCTTGAAAGAATTAAAAAATAATTCTGATGAATTAAAAAAAATGCAAAAGCATTCAAAATAATTCGTCTGGGGACTTAGGAAAAATTAAAAAGAATTTATGTTAAATCTTTAAAAGAATTCTAAAACAACTCTAAAGAATTCAAAAAATTCAAAGGCATTCAAAATCGTTCAAAATAATTGAAAAAAATTTTAAAAAAGTTTTTTTGTTTTTTCTAAGGACTTCGAAAAAATTAAAAAGAATTCGTTTAAAATCTTCGAAAGAATGAAAGAATAATTCGGAATAATGCAAAGGAATTAAAAATAATTCAGAGGCATTCACAGAATTTTGCTAAAGATTTCGAAAGAATGAAAAAGAATTCTAAAGATCTTAAAAGAACTAATGAATAATTGTAAAGAATTCGAAAAAAATGCAAAGGCATTTAACATAATTCTTCTAAGTACTTTGAAAGATTTTAAAAAAATTAAAAAGAATTCATTTAATGACTTTTAAAGAATTTAAAAAAATCATAATAATTCAAAAGAATTAAAAATGATTCAAAGGCATTCAAAATAATTCAAAAGAATTCTCTCAAAGACTTTGAAAGAATTAAATAGAATTCAAATAAATTCTAAAGATTTAAAAATAATTCAAAAACAATTATAAAGAATTCAAAAAAATTAAAAAGCATTCAAAATAATTCAAAATAATTCTTCTAAGGACTGCGAAAGAATTAAAAAGAATTCAAAAGAATTCATTTCAAGTCTTTAAAAGAATTAAAAAAATAATTGTACATAATTCAAAAGAATTCTCCTAAAGATTTCGAAAGAATTCTAAATAACTTCAAAGGATTAAAAAATAAGTCTACAGAATTCCAAAAAATTCTTCTAAGGACTTCGAAACAATTGAAAAGAATTCATTTGAAGTCTTTAAAAGAATGAAAAAAGAATTCGAAAGAATTCAAATAAATTCACAGGCATTCAAAATAATTCAAATAATTCCTAAAGATCTTGAAAGAATTAAAAAATAATTCTGAAGAATTAAAAAAGAAATGCAAAAGCATTCAAAATAATTCGTCTGGGGAGTTCGAAAAAATTTAAAAGAATTTATGTCAAATCTTTAAAAGAATTCTAAAACAACTCTAAAGAATTCAAAAAAATTCAAAGGCATTCAAAATCGTTCAAAATAATAAAAAAAGTTTATAAAATTGTTTGTTTTCTAAGGACTTCGAAAAAATTAAAAAGAATTCGTTTAAAGTCTTCGAAAGAATGAAAGAATAATTTGTAATAATTTAAAGGAATTAAAATAATTCAGAGGCATTAAAAAGAATTCTGCTAAAGACTTCCAGAGAATGAAAAAGAATTACAAGAATTCTAAAGATCTTAAAAGAACTAATAAATAATTATAAAGAATTGGAAAAAATGCAACGGCATTCAAAATAATTCGTCTGGGGACTTAGACAAAATTAAAAAGAATTTATGTGAAATCTTTAAGAGAATTCTAAAACAACTCTAAAGAATTAAAAAAATTCAAAGGCATTCAAAATCATTCAAAATAATTCTTCTAAGGATTATAAAAAAAATTAAAAAGAATTCGTTTAGAGTCTTCGAAAAAATAATTCGGAATAATTAAAAGGAATTAAAAATAATTCAGAGGCATTCAAAAGAATTCTGCTAAAGACTTCGAAAGAATGAAAAAGAATTACAAGAATTCTAACGATCTTAAAAGAAATAATAAATAATTGTACAGAATTCGAAAAAATGCAAAGGCATTCAAAATAATTCTTCTAAGTACTTTGAAAGATTTAAAAAGAATTAAAAAGAATTCATTTAATGACTTTTAAAGAATTTAAAAAAATCCTAATAATTCAAAAGAATTAAAAATGATTCAAAGGCATTAAAAAAGAATTCAAACGAATTCTAAATAATTTTAGAGAATTCAAAATAAATGAAAAGAATTCAAAAGAACTCTAACAATTCAAATAATTTACGACAATTTAAAAGAATTGAATAGAGAATTCACGACGCATCCCTCTTGCTTTGAGAAAAATACACAGAAATTAAACACAGGGAATAAAATCCAGAAATAAAATCTCTGATTCTTCCAGAATCGATTGAATTTCTTTTTTTGAATTTTCAAACAAAATAGTTGAACTTTCAACTAAAAAAATTATTTTTAACCAAATAGTTGAATTTTTAACTAAGAAAGAAAAATTTAAAAAAAAATTCCACTTTTTGTTCTAAATGAGTTACGCCTATGTTGGACGGCACAGGTGCAGGTAGGGAACCGAACCGCACCGAACCACCTTTACTCCTTCATTTGGATTGGTTTTAATAAGCTTCCACACACACGCACGAGGAATACGCGCGCGCGCGCCTGTATTGGAAATACGACAAACACCGTTACTTGACGCACGTACTTCCGAAGCACGTACGGCTGTACGCACTTTACAACTCTACAAAGTGGACTGTCACAAGATAGGGACGCAAGTCCGAGGTCATGACTACCGTTCTACGGAAAAAGGCAGCAACTGAAAAACGAAAAATCACTTTTTTAATTAATATGATGTTAATCTTTTTTGTCTACTAGGTCTAAAATCAATATTTTTTTAATATTGATTATTGATTTTATAAGTTGTGAAAAAAATCTCTCTAGCTCCGCTGGGATTCGAACTCCAGGTCTTTCAGATTTCCGGTCTGATGCTCTAACCAACTAAGCTACGGAGAGACGAGAAGATTTTCTTCACAACTCCTACAAGTTGAATGTCGACGTCATTCAGTATACTTGCAAGATTAATTTTTAATCATTCCAACATGAGAGTGATTTTATTAATTGATGTTACTGTTTTTTACCAGCGAAATATAGTACATAATATGATGTTAATGTTTTTTGTCTACATGGTCTAAAACCAATATTTTTTGAATATTGATTATTAATTTTATAAGTTGTGAAAAAAATCTCTCTAGCTCCGCTGGGATTCGAACTCCATGTCTTTCAGATTTCCAGTCTGATGCTCTAACCAACTAAGCTGCGGGGAGACCAGAAGATTTTCTTCACAACTCCTACAAGTTGAATCTTCTCGTCTCTCCGTAGCTTAGTTGGTTAGAGCATCAGACCGGAAATTTGAAAGACCTGGAGTTCGAATCCCAGCGGAGCTGGAGAGATTTTTTTCACAACTTATAAAATTAATAATCAATGTTAAAAAAATATTGATTTTAGACCTAGTAGACAAAAAACATTAATATCATATTAATTACTATATTTCGCTGGTCAAAAACCATAACATCAATTAATAAAATCACTTCTTTATTTCACTCAAATCCTGGAAAAAAATTCCCTCACAATTCCAGGTTTTTCCAGGTATTTCAAGATTTAATTAACTTAAATAAATTTTATAATAATAATCATCTAATTCTTTTGAACTGTTGTGAATTATTTAGAATTATTTTTTATTCGTTTAAAATCTTTAGAAAAATTCTTTTGAATTATTTAGAATCCTTTGAAAAATTATTTTGAATTATTCTTAATTCCTCTGAATTTGTTTGAATTCTTTAGAATTCTTTCTAAATTCTTTAAAGATCTTTAGAATTTATTTGAATTATTTGGAATGCCTTTGAATTAATTTGAATTCTTTAAATCATTTTGAATTCTGTAGAAGAATTTTTTGAATTCTTTTGAATGCCTGTGATTTTTTTGAATTCTTTTGAATAATTGAAAATTATTCTTTAATTCTTTTTCAATGTTTAGAATTCTTTTTAATTCTTTCGAAGTCTTTAGGAGAATTCTTTTGAATTATTTAAAATTATTTTTTATTTCTTTTAAAATCTTTAGAAGAATTCTTTTGAATGCATTTGAATTCGTTTAATTATTTTCAATAATTTAGATTTTTTTTAGATGAATTCTTTTGAATTATTTATAAACCTTAGAAAAATTATTTTGTATTATTCTGAATGCCTCTGAATTTGATTGAATTCTTTAGAATTATTTTTAAATTCTTTCAAGATCTTTAGAATTTATTTGAATTATTTGGAATGCCTTTGAATTACTTTAAATTTTTAAAATCATTTTTAATTCTTTAGACTTTTTTTAATTCTTTTGAATGCCTGTGAATTTTTTTGAATTCTTTTGAATAATTTAAAATTATACTTTAATTCTTTTAAAATGTTTAGAATTTTTTGAATTACTTAAAATTACTTTTTATTCCTTTTAAAATCTTTAGAAGAATTCTTTTCAATTATTTCGAATGCCTTTGAATTCGTTTAATTATTTTAAATAATTTAGAATTTTTAAGAAGAATTTTTTTGAATGCCTTTGAATTATTTTTAATTCTTTTGAATTATTTAGAATTATTTTTTAATTCATTTAAAGTCTTTAAAATAATTCCTTTGAATTCTTTTTAATTCTTTCGAAGTCCTTAAAAGAATTATTTTGAATGCCTTTGAATTGTTTGTTAATTCCTTTAAGATCTTTAGATTTATTTTGACTTCTTCAGAAGAATTAATTTGAATTCTGTTGAATGCCTTTGAATTCTTTTTAATTCTCTTAAAGTCCTTAGATTGAAAATGTAACTACTTTGTTGAATATTTGTTTCATTTTTAGTTTGAAATATAATGTTTTAAAATGAAAATTTTACTATTCCATTTTTTTTTTGAAAACCGATCTTTTTGGTCAAAAATTCGACTACTTGGTCGAAAGTTTAATTAATTTGTGAAAAATTCATTTTTTTCGGTTGAAGATTCATCTCATTGGCTGAAAATTCAACTTTTTTTTTAATCCATTTACTTTCAGTTGAAAATTCGTTTTTTTCGGTTGAGAATTAATTTTTGAACTAAAAATGTAACTATTCCATTCTTTATTGAAAATTTATATTTTTAATTCAAAATTAATCTTTTCTAGTTAAAAATTCAACAATTAAAAAAATTATTTTTTGGTTGAATGAAGATTAAAAATTAAAAATTCAATAATTTGGTAGAAAATTAAACTATTTGGTTGAAAATTACCTTTACTGTTGAAAAATCATATTTTCGGGTTGAAAATTCAACTACTTTGTAGGTAATTCGTCTTCAAAATGCCCCCATTTAAAAAAAATTCTTTTTGTTTGGTTTAATTAAACTGTATAAATAAATAAATTTTCACTTAAAAAAATTAATTTTCAACAAAATAGTTAAGTTTTCAACCAAAGTGATTAATTTCCAACTGGAATAGTTGAATTTTGAACAAAAAAGATGAATTTTCAAATCAAATGATAAATATTTACTGGAATAGTTGAATTAAAAAAAAAATGAATTTTCAACCAAGAAAATTAATTTTCTACCAACAAAGACGATTTTTCCACAACATACATGAATTTTCAACTAAAAAAGATCAATTTTCAACTAAAAAAGATCAATTTTCAACCAAATATTGAATAGTTAAATTTTTGTAAATAAATTTAATTTTGAACAAAAAAGAATGAATTTTCAACAAAATAGTTAAATTTTTAGTTAAAAAAATTAATTTTGAACAGAAAAAAAAAACAATTTTCAACAAATCAGTTAAATTTTTAAACAGAGATCAATTTTCTAATAAAATGTTGAATCTTCAACAAAAGTGTGAATGTTTAACAAAAGGAATTCAACCAAGTAGTTGAATTTTCAACACAAAAAGACGAATTTCCCACTAAAACCATGAATCTTTAACTGAAATAGTTGAATTTTCAACCGAAAAAATTAATTTTTAACCAAAAACATTCATTTTATTCTCTACCAACAAAAACGAATTTTCAACATGATACATGAATTTTTTAACTCAAAAAATACATTTTTAATCGAAAATTAAACAGGTAAATTTTCAGTTAAAAAAATTAATTTTCAAACGAAGAGAAGAATTTTCAATTAAAATGATGAATCTTCAACTAAAAAAATTAGTTTTTAACAAAAGAGTTTAAGTTTCAACCAAGTAGTAGAATTTTCAACCATAAAAAATTAACTTTCAAACAAGCAGATTAATTTTCTACCAAAAAAGAAGAATTTTTGACTAAAAAATATAAAACCAAAAATTGAATAGGTAAATTTTCAGTAAAAAAATTAACTTTCGACTCAAGTGGTGAATTTTCAACTAAAATGATGGAATATTCAACTGGAAAAGTTACATTTTCAGTATAAAAAAATGAATTTTCAACAAAGTAGTTCAATTTTCAACCAAAGAGATGAATTTGCAATTAAAATGATGAATTTTCTACTGAAAAATGGATTTTTAACAAAAGAGTCAACAAAAAGTGCAATAGTTGATATTACAACCCAAAAAATATTTTTATTTTAAATCAAAAACAGTTTAATTCTACAAAAAAAAAGAAAGAATTTTCAAACAAATACCTGAATTTTCAAACAAATAGTTGAATTCTCAACTACAAAAGATTCATTTTTAAACAAATAGTTGACTTTTTAACTAAGAAAGAAAAACTTTCATCCAAAAATGGAAAAGTTAAATTTTTAGTTAAAAAAAATTAATTTTTAACAATAAATAAAAACGATTTTCAACCAATTTTAAAGCTTCAACTCAAATAGTAAATTTTTTAACCAAATAACATCAATTACGAACCAAAAATATAACAGCAGACTTTTTAAGCAAAAAGAATTAACCTTTAACCAAAAATAGTTGCATTTTCTTATTGGGTTCTATTAATTCATTTCGGATTTAAGCGAAAAAACGGGAAAAAAGTGAATTTTTTGGAAACAGGAGAAAAAAACAAAAATTTCTTAAAAGTGGGGAAAATAGGGGAAAAAGGGTGCAGTCTGCGAGTTCTATATAAAAAGGCAGCAACTACCACCAAAACCCATTATAATTTCACTTACTGCTTTTTTCCATTTTCCATTTTTATATAATAATTAACAATTTTTTAAAATTATTTTTCCATAAATGGGTAGATTGCAACCGAAATTACCGAATAACAGTAAAAAAAACTATACAAATATCTATTAAATTAACAGGAATAGGAAAAACCAACTTCAAACATTATCGTCGATTTTCTCCGTTCACTCATTTTGTAGTTACGGTCTTTTTCCATAAAACGGTAGATGAGTGGATTTCCTGTTTTTACTTCTCCAAGAAAAAAAATGATTTTGCAAAAAATAAGTTTGACAATAAAGTCAGTTTCGACTGATATTGAGATAATCAATAACAGCATCATAGACAATATTCTGCAACAGTGGTTTAGTACCCATTTTTATTGATCAACTCCAAGCCTCTGAAGTCATACATTTTACGGTTTGCAATAAACATAAAATGAGGTAATGGTGCAATAATTCGAGTATTAGAAAGAAAGGAGGAAGTAAATCTCGAACTTTATTGTCGGAAGAATTTCTTAAAAAGAAAACGATAGCGGAAGACGAATTAGTGCCACTTATGTTGCTTCTGAATTTTGAAACGAGCGAACGGGAAAGTGTCATAATATAGAGTTGTAATTTCCAAAATAAATTGGAAAGCTTTTTAAAAATGCCCCAGCAGACAGAAGGTTTTATAGTTTCGATCAGGTGTTCGTCCTTCGTACTTTTTTTACGAGTCTCGAGACAAGACTCAAGATTCGAGACGAAATTAGAGATTGGCGAAAAATTTCGAGATTTAAGACAAAATTCGAGATTTAAGACAAAATTCGAGAATCAAGACAAAATTCGAGAATCAAGACAAAATTCGAGAATCAAGGCCAACATTCTACAATCAAGACAAAACTCGAGATTCAAGACAAAAAGTTCGAGATTCAAGACAAGATTCGAAAATCAAGACAAAATTCGAGAATTAAGACAAAAATTGAGTATCAGGACAAAATTCGAGATTCAAGGCGAAATTCGAGAATCAGGACAAAATTCGAGAATCAAGACAAAAAGTTCGAGATTCAAGACAAGATTCGAGAATCAAGACAAAATTCGAGAATTAAGACAAAATTTTAGTATCAGGACAAAATTCGAGATTCAAGGCGAAATTCGAGAATCAGGACAAAAGTCGAGATTCAAGACAAAATTCGAGAATCAAGACAAAAATCGAGATTCAAGACGAAATTCCCGATTTGAGACAAAGTTCGAGACAAAAATCGAGAATCAAGACAAAATTCGAGATTCAAGGCGAAATTCGAGAATCAAGACAAAATTCGAGATTCGAGACAAAATTCGAGTTTTTCATTGAAAATTTATCTCTTTGGTTGAAAATTAATCTCTTTCGTTCAAAATTTGATTACTTCTTTCGAAATTCGTCTCATTTTTAGTTTGAAATATAATTTTTTTAACTGAAAATTTAACTATTTGGTTCAAAATTTATTTATTTTGCTGAAAATATTACTATTTAGTTATAAAGTCATCTTTTATATATGGTTGAAAATTCAATTACTTGGTTGAAAGTTGAACTGATTTGTCAAAAATTCATTTTTTTCGTAAAAGATTCATCTCTTTGATTGAAAATTCAACTATTCTGTTGAATATTCGTTTCATTTTTAGTTTGAAATATAATTTTTTGAACCAAAAATTTTACTACTCCATTTTGTTGTTGAAAATTTATCTTTTTTAGTTGAAAATTCAACTATTTGGTTCAAAATTTATTTATTTTGCTGAAAATATAACTATTTAGTTAAAGAGTCATCTTTTTTAAGGGTTTTTTGCAGATTCGGACATAAGGTTTTATAATTTCGATCAGGTGCCCGTCCTTCGTACTTCTTTCACGAGTCTCGAGACAAGACTCAAGATTCGAGACGAAATTAGAGATTGGCGACAAACTTCGAGATTTAAGACAAAATTAGAGATTTAAGGAAAAATTCGAGAACCTAGACAAAATTCGAGAATCAAGACAAAATTCGAGAATCAAGCCAAAATTCGAGAATCAAGACAAAATTCGAGAACCAATAAAAAATTCGAGAATCAGGGCAACATTCGACAATCAGGACAAAATTCGAGAATCAAGACAAAACTCAAGACAAAATTCGAGAACCAACACAAAATTCGAGAATTAAGACCAAATTTGAGATTCAGGACAAAACTCGAGATTCAAGACGAAATTCGAGAATCAAGCCAAAATTCGAGATTCAAGACAAAATTCGAGAACCAAGGCAAAATTCAAGAATTAAGACAAAATTTGAGAATCAGGACAAAACTCGAGACAAAATTCTATTTTTTTGTTGAAAATTTAACTATTTGGTTCACAATTTATTTATTTTGCTGCAAATATAACTATTTAGTTAAAGAGTCATTTTTTTTTTGGCAAAAATTCAACTACTTGGTTGAAAGATGAATCACTTGGTTAAAAAGTCTTTTTTTTTTGTTAAAAATTTATCCCATTTATTGAAAATGTAACTATTTTTTTGAAAATTCATTTTTTATGGTAGAAGATTAATATTCTTGTTTAAAACATCATCTTTTTGATTGAAAATTCAACAATTTGGTTGAGTTTTTGAACCCTTTTGTTGAAAATTGTTTTCTTCTTTTTTTGATGATTCATCATTTTAGTTGAAAATTCACCTCTATGGTTGAAATTGAGATTCATCTCTTTGGTTGAAAATTTAACTATTTTGTTGAAAACTGATATTTTGAATTGAAAACTGATCTTTTGTAGGTTAAAAATTCAGCTATTGAGTTAAAACTTTAACTTTTTTGTTGCATATTTAATTATTTTGCTCAAAATTAATCTATTTTGTTAGTCTCCTTTTTTATCGAAATTGCAACTGTTTTCTTGAGAAATCAACTTTCCCGGTTGAAAATTAATCTTTCTTAGTTGAAAACGAACTTTTTTATTGAAGAATCAACTTTTCGGGTTGAAAATTCAACTGTCTTCTAAAAAAATCGTCCTTTTGACTTGAAAATTCAACTATTTGGTTGAAAATGCAAATATTTGGTTAAAAATCTAGATTTTGTTGGAAATTCAACTATTTTGTAAAAATCAACTTTCTTAATCGAAAACTCAACTGTTTTTTTTTTAATATTTTGATAATGCGCAATTGTGAGTCAAATTTGCGTAAACAACTTCAAGGTTATTTATTATCTCAATTAAGCATTTCACGTAAACATTGTCAAGGTTATATTTTGATTTTTCCTTGCAGTAGAAAATGCAACCTTGAAGTTGTTTACGCAAATTCGTTTCTCACAAATGCGCAATATCATTTTGTGACGTCACACAGTGAGTTTTTTTTACAAAATTTTGTTCAAAATTCTGCTGACTGCTCAATTTTCGACCGATTCTAATACATTTTTTTAAATACTCGTAACGAATCATAATTTCATGTAGTACTGCTACTTTTTTAGTTTTCTGCAAAAAACTAACCTAGAAAAATATGAACTTGCCAAGGTAGCTGAACCACGAAATTTCGAAACATTTAAAACCATGAAATCGGTAATATCTTTACACACAAACCTCAAACCAACAAACCTCAAACCCCCAAACCCGTAAACCCACAAACCTCAAACCCACAAAAATTATACCTCCAACCCACAAACCTCAAACCCACGAACCTCAAACCGACAAACCTCAAACTCACAAATCCATAAACCTAGAACCCCAAACCAACAAACCTCAAACACATAAACCTAAAACCACAAATCCACAAACCCACAAACAGCAAACCCACGAACCTCAAACCCACAAACCTCAAACCAACAAACCTCAAACCCACAAAAATTAAACCTCAAACCCGTAAACCCACAAAAATTGTACCTCAAACCCACAAACCTCAAATACATAAACCTAAAACCACAAATCCACAAACCTCAAACCCACAAACATCAAACCTCATGTTCATAAAACTCAACATATAAGTACATCATGCAGAATAGTCCACAAACCCACCAACCTTTAGGGTTTATGGGTTTCATGTTTAGGGTTTATGGCTTTGAGGTTTGTGGGCTTGAGGTTTGCTGTTTGTGGGTTTTCGATTTGTGGTTTTAGGTTTATGTGTTTGAGGTTTGTGGGTTTGGGGTTTTAAGTTTATGGACTTGTGAGATTGAGGTTTGTAGGTTTATGGGCTTGGGTGTTTCATGTTTGTGGATTTGAGGTTTGTGCGTGTGAGGTTTGAGGTTCAATTTTTGTAAGTTTGAGGTTTGTGGGTTTGAGGTTCGTGGGTTTGAGGTTCGTGGGTTTGAAGTTCAATTTTTGTGGGGTTGAGGTTCAATTTTTGTGGGTTTGAGGTTTGTGGGTTTACGGGTTTGGGGGTTTCATGTTTGTGGATTAGAGGTTTGTGCGTGTGAGGTTTGAGGCTTGTGGGTTTGAGGTTTGTGGGTTTACGGGTTTGGGGGTTTCATATTTGTGGATTTGAGGTTTGTGCGTGTGAGGTTTGAGGTTGGTGGGTTTGAGGTTTGTGGGTTTGAGGTTCGTGGGTTTGAGGTTCAATTTTTGTGGGTTTGAGGTTCGTGGGTTTGAGGTTCAATTTTTGTTGGTTTGAGGTTTGTGGGTTTGAGGTTTGTGTGTAAAGATATAACCGATTTCATGGTTTTAAAAGTTTCGAAATTTCGTGGTTCAGCTACCTTATCAACTTCATATTTTTTTAAGGTTAGTTTTTTGCAGAAAACTAAAAAAGCAGCAGTACTACATGAAATTATAATTAGTTACGAGTATTTCAAAAAAAAATTTCTAGAATCGGTCGAAAATTGAGCAGTCAGCAGAATTTTGAAAATAATTTTGTTAAAAAACTCACTCTGTGACGTCACAAAATGATACTGCGCATTTGTGAGAAACGAATTAGCGTAAACAACTTCAAGGTTGCATTTTCTACTGCAAGGACAAATCAAAATATAACCTTGAAAATGTTTACGTGAATTGCTAATTGAAATAATAAATAACCTTGAGGTTGTTTACGCAAATTCGACTCTCACAATTGCGCATTATCAAAATATTTAACAAAACAGTTGAATCTTCGATCAAAACAGGTGACTTTAACAAAATAGTTGCATTTTCAACAAAATCTAGATTTTTAACCAAATATTTGCATTTTTAACCAAATAGTTGAGTTTCCAAGTCAAAAGGACGATTTCAGGGTGGCGATTCGGCCGACGATTTCAAATTCCCGGTTTTCCCCGGTCAAGTTTTTCAATTTTCCCGGTCAACTCAAAGTAACATATTTATTATTGCCGCAAAACGCAAACATTTATTTTAATTCATGACGTTCGTTCTAAACATCTGTTAACACAACAGAGCAAAACGTTGCAGAATAAATGAATTTTGAAAAAAATACTTAAATTTTCCACTAAAAAATATCAATTTTTTACAAAAAAATGGAATAGTTAAATTTTCAGTTTAAAAACTTAATTTTCAAGAAAAAAAATGGATTTTCAATAAAATAGTTCAATTTTCAACCAAAGTGATGAATTTTCAAATCAAATTATGAATCTTTATCTGGAATAGTTAAATTTTAAACCAAGAAGATAAATTTTCAACTAAAATGATGAATATTTAACTGGAACACTCGAATTTTCAACCAAAAAGACAAATTTTTAAAGAAGATTACATTTTAAATAAAAAAATTAATTTTCCACCCAAAAATAAAATTTTTCAACCAAATACATTAACTTTTAAGGAAAGGTTTGAAGTTTTAATAAAAGAAGACAAATTTTCAACCAAATAGTTAAATTTTGAACTGAAACAATGAATCTTTAACTGAAATAGTTCAATTTTCAAACCAAAAAATTAATTTTGACTAAAAAAAGATAAATTTTCAACCAAAAGTTTAATAATTAAATTTCAAGTTAAAAAAATTAATGTTTAACCAAACAGATGAATTTTCAACAACAGCTATGGAATTTTCAATTGGAATAAGTTAAATTTTCAGTTTAAAAAATTAGTTTCAACAAAAGAAAACTAACTTTTAACAACAACAAAAACTAACTTTCAAAATAATAGTTAAATTTTCAAACAAAGTGATGAATTTTCAAATAAAATTGTAAATATTGAACTGCAATAGTTGAATTTCAAACCAGAAAGATGAATTTTTAACTGAAATTATGAATCATTAACTAGAATAATTGAATTTTTGACCAAAAAGATTAATTTTCAACCAAGAAGATTAATTTCTACCAAAAAAGACGAATTTTCAACTAACAAAGATAATTTTTCAACCAAAAATTGAATAATCAAATTTTTAGTCAAAAATGAATGTTCAACCAAAGACATGAATTTTGAACTAAAATTATGAAATATTCAACTGGATTAATAGTTACATTTTCAGTTGAAAAAAAAAAAATAATTTTCAACCGAAAAACATCCAAAGAAAAAACAAATTTTCAATCAAACAGCTCATTTTTCAATGAAAGAAATGAATTTTTAATTAAAACGATGGATTTTCAACTAAACAAAAAATTAATTTTTAACATAAGAGCTTAACTTTCAACCAAATAATTTTATTTCAAACCTAAAAGATGAATTTTCAACTAAAACTAGAGCCTCATACGCGCGCTCCGCGCGCGACCAATTTATTTCCATGTATTTATTTTATTTGGAAATGAATTTCAATAAAATACCATGAAATTCACTTTTACTTCAATAATTTTGATTTGTACACGGCTTCGCATGGATACCATCTCACGATGCAGAATAAATAATTCTGTAAAAATTGAGCCTATTCGTTGAAAAATAGCGAGACTCTAAATTTTGTAATCGAAATTGTTTGCATAATTAATAATTCTTGTAAATTTACAAAACATAGTAAAGAGTCACCGGAAAGATAATCTTAGTTGACTACGCAAACAAATTGTTCTGAATGTGTTCATGAAAATTGTTTAAATAATTAATAATTATTGTAAATTTTCAAAGTATCATAGGAAAGAGGTATTTGAAAAACATTCTTTATTGAGTCCGTAAACAAATTGAGCCTATTCTTTAAAAAATAGCCAAACTCTTGATTTTTTTATCAAAATTGTTTAAATAATTATTCATTCTTTGAAATTTGCAGAGCATTATAGCAAAAAGTCACTGCAAAGATATTCTTACTTAATTCTATAAAAAATGGAGCCTATTCGTTAAAAAATAGCCAAACTCTCAGTTTTTAAATTAAAATTGTTTGAATAATTGAAAATTATTGTAAGCTTAGAAAGCAACATAGATAACAGTCATCGAAAAGATATTCTTAGTTGAATTCGTAAACAAAGTGAGCCTATTTGTTGAAAAACAGCCAAACTCTGAATATGTGTATGAAAATTGTTAAAATAATTAACTATTATTGTAAATTTGCAAAGTAACATAGGAAAGACTTATTTTTAATACATTCTTTTTGGTTCTGTAAACCAATTGAGCCAATTCGTTAAAAATAATGATATTACAAATAATAATTCTTGTAAATTTACAAAGCAGCATATAAAATAGTCAGCGAAAAGACATTCCTAGTTGACTCCGTAAACAAATTCTGCCTATTCCTTGAAAAATAGACCAACTCTGAAGATTTTTAGAAAAATTGTTAAAATAATTAATAATTATTGTATATTTGCAAAGTATCGTAGAAAAGATTTATTGGGAATACATTCTTTCTTGATTTCCTAAACTAATTGTTCCTATTCGTTGAAAAATGACCGGGCGCTTAATTTGTTTATGAAAATTCTTTAAATAATTAATAATTCTGGAAAATTTGCAAATCATTATAGAAAAAAGTAATCTGAAAGATATTCTTACTTAATTCTGTAAAAAAAATTGAGCCTATTCGTTGAGAAATAGCCAAACTCTTAATTTTTTAATCAAAATTGTTTAAATAATTAATAATTCTGGTAAATTTATAAAGCAACATAGAAAAGAGTAATCGGAAAGATATTCTTAGTTGACTCCGTATACAAATTGTGCCTATTCCTTGAAAAATACCCAAACTCTGAATATGTTTATGAAGACTGTTTAAATAATTAATAATTATTGTAACTGTGCAAAGTATCGTAGAAAAGAGTTATTGGCAATACATTATTGGTGATTCCGTAAACAAATTGGGCTTATTCGATGGAAAGTGGCCAAACTCTTAATTTGTTGAAATAATTGATAATTCTTGTAAGTTTGCAAAGCTTCATAGAAAAGAGTCATCGGAAGGATATTTTTAGTGAATTCTGTAAAAGAAATTTACCCTATTCGTTGAAAAATAGCCAAACTCTTTATTTATGCAAATTGTTTCAATTATTAATAATTATTATAAATTTACGAAGCAACATAGAAAAGTTTCATCAGAAAGACATTCGTAGTTGACTTTGTAAACAAACTGTACCTATTCCTTGAAAAATAACCAAACTCTAAATATGTTTATGAAAATTGTTAAAATAATTAATAATTATTATATATTTGCAAGCTATCGTAGAAACGAATTATTGGAAATACATTCTTTCTTGGCCAAGGTCCTTCTGAAAAGTTAAACAAAAATGTAAAGTTGGTTTTTAAATAAAAAAATTAACAAAATTTATTATAAAAAATCCAAACACAATTAAAAAATAAATGGTACTCAAAATTTCGAAAGTTTCAAACATTTTGAAATATAAATGAACTATGACTAAAACGTTAAATCGAAAATGAATCTTTCAAAATACGAATAAAATATTTAAAATGTTAATTAAAAGCCTTATTTTTAAAAAATGCGTGAAAGGAATCGTATATATACCGAAGTATAAATACATATACTTCCACTAAGCTTCTTATGAAAACAAACATCTCGAGTTCAAATAAACACAGAACGCCCATCGTGGATGAGATCGTCTTATGGTTAACTAAGTAACGGTAACGGTAACTAAACGACGAATACCAACTTTCAAAGATAGGATAATAAATATTTGACTGGAATACTTGAATTTTTAACCGAAAAGAAGAATATTTAAACAAGAAGATTAACTTTCAAAGAAAAATAAGATAATTTTTTACCAACAAAAAAATCGATTTTTTAACAAAATACATGAATTTTCATCGGAATAGTTAAATTTTCAATTAAAAAGACAAATTTTTATCCAAATTGTGGAATTCCGAACTTGAAAATTTTAATTTTCAACTCAGAATGGAACAGTTAAATTTTCGTTTAAAGAAATTAATTTTCAACCAAACTGGTGAATTTTCAAATAAAATGATGAATCTTCAACTGAAATGATGAATCTTTAACTGGAATAGTTTAATTTTATGCCAAAAAGATGAATTGTCAACCATAAAGTTTAATTGTCTACAAAAATAGATGAATTTTCCACAAAGTACATACATTTTCAAACAAATAGTTTAATTATTAAATGAAAAATATCAATTTTCAACCAAATAGTTGAATTTTCATCAAAAAAAGATAAATTAATTTTTAACACAAGTTTAACTTTTAACCCAGTAGTTGAATTTCTAACTAAAAAACGATGAATTCGCAACGAACAATGTAAAAAAAAATTTCTATTACAATTCAGAAATATTTCTTCTTTGAAATTCTACTTCTACTCTGAAGACTGCTTGAAGTACTTTTATTACCTAAAATTTAGAAGAGGGAACTTTCAAATTGTGACGAATTCTGACTTGAAAGAGGGATTTTAAAAAATTCCTTTTTTCTCAATCCGAATTATAATTCCTTTAAAAAAATACCATTCCATGTAAAACATTCCCTGTTTCAAGTGAAATTATATTTCTTGAATTTTGCTATGATCAGAAGTAAATTCCCGGTTTTTAAATTAAATTCCCGGTCATTTCCCGGTCAATAAAATTCCAGGTGATTTCCCGGTTTCCCGGTCAAGTCGCCACCCTGGATTTTTTTAGAAGACAGTTGAATTTTTAACCCGAAAAGTTGATTCTTCAATAAGAAAGTTTATTTTCAACTAAGAAAGATTAATTTTCAACAGGAAAAGTTGATTTCTCAACGAAACAGTTGTTGAGAAACTGTGATTAAATTTGAAGACCTTTTTGGTTGGTTGGAAGCTTTAATTGTTTTTGATGTTAGCACGTGTTGTAAAGTGTAGATGAGATGAAAGGTAGGCACTTATTTCGGAAGGTATGCGTCTCAGTTGACGCGCCTGAAACAACCCGTTGATGAGCAAACGAGCATCCAAGCGAGACAGGCATGTAACTAACGCACGTATCGCTATTATTACGACAGCTAGCAGAGACCTTTTGACCTTTTCTAGGTACAGTTATCGCGAGTCTGAGCCTCTGAGCAATATATGAAATCTGCGGGGTAGTGTTTCTGCGAGGTCAAGCAGAGAATTCTGATTATAAGATCCAAAGGGCAGGTATTGTTCCAAATACCATATGTCAGGGCTTGATCAAGTGACATTTAAAGGACTTTAAGGCGGTCGTTTGTAATTTTTATGTCTCAAGTTATAAATAAAACATTCCAGAATAGTCTAAGTTAACGATTTTGAATCTTTATGATGGAAAGAGATAGAGAAATTGTATCCCATTCTATCCCTTTGTCAATCTAAATTCAGATCTATCTTCTTCAATACCGTCTTTTCTAAGGTATGTTAAGCTGACGCAACCACATGTTCTAATCAAGTTAAAACCTATTTCATAATTAAGGGCTCCTTTAGGGCTAATATAATGACCTACTGCCAAATTTATTACTCCACTATTGAAAAAAACCGTGGGTTACGCTAGCTTAACGTTAAGCTGACGTAACCACATGTTCGAATTGAGTTAAAACCTATTTCATGATTAAGGGCTCATTTAAGGCTAATTTAATGACCTATTGCCTAATTTAATCCTCCACTATTTGAAAAAAAAACCCGTTGGTTACGCTTGCTTAACGTTAAGCTGACGTAACCACATGTTCGAATTGAGTTAAAACCTATTTCATAATTAAGGGCTCATTTAAGGCTAATTGAATGCCCAATTTCCAAATTTGATGCCCCACTATTTTAAAAAAAACCGTGGGTTACGATAGCTTAACGTTAAGCTGACGTAACCACATTTTCGAATTGAATTCAAACCTATTTCAAAATTAAGAGCTCATTTAATGCTAATTTAATGCCCTATTGCCAAATGGAATGCTCCACTATTTAAAAAAAACGAGGGTTACGCTAGCTTAACCTTAAGCTGACGTAACCACATGTTCGAATCGATTTAAAACGTATTTCATAATTAAGGGCTCATTTAAGGCTAATTGAATGCCCTATTGTCAAACTGAATGCTCCACTCTTTAACAAAACCCATGGGTTACGCTAGCTTAAAGTTAAGCTGACGTAACTACATTGTCGAATCAAGTTAAAACCTATTTCATAATTAAGGGCTCATTTAATGATAATTTGATACCCTATTGCTAAATTTAATACTCCACTATTTAAAAAAAACCGAGGGTTACGCTAGCTTAACGTTAAGCTGACGCAACCACATGGTCGAATCGAGTTAAAACCTATTTCATAATTAAGGGCTCATTTAAGGCTAATTTAATGCCCTATTGCCAAATTGAATGCCCCAATATATTAAATGAGCCCTTAATTATGAAATAGGTTTTAACTCGATTCGACCA
>CAKNYM010047121.1:26564-41493 GCA_932195095.1 Andricus curvator | reverse complement strand
ATCCTCTGACAAACGGTTCTTCATGCCATTCAGATCAAATAACATTGTTTATGCTCAGGTACACGATAATTAAACTACTTAACAGTACATAAGTACACTGTTAGAAATTTCTATAGCGATTTTACTATAAATGTAATGGAAGCAATATGCATATACGTGTAGTAAATTTAATATACCATCATCTTGTAAAATTAATATACATGTATAGTAAAACAGAGCGCGTGAAAGTTGAAAGTTCTTTGATGCACACAAATCTTGTCAAATATTTAAAACTAAAGTAATAACCTACAATTCATTGACTAAATTCATATTTATAGTCAAAGTGCAACGTACTGGTGGGATTTTCTTCAAAATTCACTGTAAATGTCAGAATTTTAACAAAACAACCGCTGCTTTTAGGTTAGGTGTCTTAATTATTCGCTTAATTGAACTTTTCCACTTAAAACCCAGTATAATTTATGTTTAACTAGAAAAAATATCATGCTTTATTATTTGGAATTCACGATTACTGCCAAAATTAATTTTAATTTGTGTAAAGTGAATTTACCTGACTTTTCTAAGAGTTGACCAATATACATGTATATGAAATTTACTATGCAGCCTCTTAATTACTATTTCATAGACCGAGTTTTTAGATTTACTATACAAATGTATAGTAAATCTATATTAAAATTACAAACATTTTTAACAGTGTAGTATTGGCGGTAGGAAGGCCAATTATTTGAATTAAAACAAAATGTTTGTCAAATTGCCAACGTCCCTGTAGAAATATTAAATCAGAATCCTCTGAACAGACGGTTCTTCATGCCATTCAGGTCAAGTAACATTGTTTATGCTCCGTAACACGATAACTAAACTACTTAAGAGTACACGGGCAGTACTGGCGGAAGGATGACCTATTATTTGAATAAAAAAAAAAAAAAATTTGTCCAATTGCCAACGTCACTGTACCAATATCGAATCAGGATCATCAGAATAATCGGGTTTTCATTCTTTTCAAGTCAAATAACATTGTTTATGCCCATGTACTGGATATAATAAAATGCACAAGAGTATACATAGACAGTACTTGCAGCAGGATGACCTGCTTTTTAAATTGAAAAAAAAATTTGTCGAATCTAGATGTATGCACGCTTCTTGAGAACATTTTCTTGTAAAAATATACTTTATGAAAGGAGAAACCTATGTTCGTTTTAGCTCAAGGCGCTGAACAGTGTCCCCAAATGTTCAGAAATTAATTAAAATTGTTATAAACAAATGAGTAGAAGGAAATTTCACGAGCGGTTTCTAATTCTAGATTCCTACCTTACCGACATCGGGGCCGTTCGACAGCTGCGGTGGTTTGCGTCCGTGCTAAGTTTCTAGAATGATCATGATGGCGTCATAAGATCATACTGCCCAATTATGAGAAATGAATTTTGCGTAAACAATTTCAAAATTATTCATCATTTAAATGATAAATTGTATATAATTACAGTTTAAGTTTAACAGTGAAATGATAAATAACCTTGAAATTGTATACGCAAAATTCGTTTCTCATAATTGCGCAGTATAATTTCATGACGACATCAAGAGCATTCTAGAAACTTAGCATGGACACGAACCACTTCAGCTGTCGGGCGGCCTCGATGTCGGTAAGGTAAGAATATAGAATTAGAAACAACCCTACCCATCTACTGTTTTGTTTCAAAAGGTTACTATTATATTTTTGGTTTGGAATTCATCTCGTTTGGTTACACATTCTAATATTTATATATATATATATATATATATATATATATATTCTACTATTTGGTTACAAATTATATTGTGTTGTTAAAACTGCAACTATTTTGTTAAAAAGTCATATTTTCTAGTCAAAAATTCCACTACTTTGTTTAAAGCTAAACTACTTTGTTTTTTTTTTTTTAATTAATTCAAGGATTGATTTTTCCAATCAATGAATGTTTTGAACTAAGAGTTTAACTATTCAATTTTTTTGTTTGAAATTTACCTTTTTTATTTAAAATTAAACTATCTGATTGAAAATTCATCTTTTTTAGTTGCAATTTTAACTGCTTGGTTAAAAATGCATTTATTTTGTTGAAAATTTGTCTATTTTGGTTGAAAATTAATCTTCTTGGTCAAAAAATAATCTTTTTGGTTGAACATTGAAATTTTTTTTAAATTCATTTTTTTTTCTTGAGAATTGTTTTAAACTGAAAATGTAACTATTCCAATTTTGGTTAAACATTGACATTTTTAATTGAAAATTCAACTATTTGGTTGAAAATTCATGTATTTTGTTGAAAATGCGTCTTCTTTGGTTGAGCTCGACTGTTTTTGATTTCAAATTAAAATCTTTTTTTGGTTGAAATAATAACTATTACACGTATCGTTAAAAATGTATCTTTTTTGGTTGAAAAATCAAATACTTGGTTTAAAGTGGAAGTACTTTCCAAAAAATGCATTTTTTTTGGTTGAAGATTCATCATGTTAGTTGCAAATTCAATTATCTGGTTGTCAATTAACTTTTTTTTTGAAAGTTCATATTCTCTGGTTCAGAATTCAACAACTTAGTCATAAATTAAAATATTTGTTTGAAAATTAACTTTTTGGTTGAAAATGCAAGTATTTTGGTTGAAAATTAACAAATAATTAAATAAATGAAATTACTTCTACAAATAAAAAATAATTGTTACATAACTTTATATTACAGTTTAAAAACAAACATTAAACAAGTGCGAAAAAATCCCGTGTCTTTAAAAATAATTTCCAGGTAAGTTATACCATATTTTACATACCAATACGATCATCAAATTCTACTTGAAAATAGAAAATAATCCACTGTATGACTCATACGTACCTGAAACACACAAAAAATTACACCTTAGTATTTAATACAATATTTTTTTTTTAATATTAAAGAGAGAAATCTAAACTTAATTTAGTAATATATTAAGTTTAAATGAAGTATATTCTATAATCTTATTTATTAACTTTTCAGGCTGTCTACGCAAATTCTGAAAAAAAATCCGTGAAAATTTCAGGTTTTTTCCAGGTATCTCTAGATTTTCCTAGGTATCATTTTTCTGGGGCGATCCACGACTCGTCCACATACATCTTTCAGGACGAGAGCGTACGTACCTTGTAGAGAAGATTTTCAATGACGACATTCGGTTACTTATAATCTTTCCCAAAAAATTCGGTTTGTATTTTCTAAAACTTTTGTTCATTAGTAATTTACATGGGCGATCCACGACTCGTCCTCACACCGGCTACAGGACGAGATCGCACGCACGACTCTTCCTCGCAGCTGCTTTAGGACGAGATCGTACGCACGACTTGGCATCACATCTGCTTCAGAACGAGATCGTACGCACGACTTGCCCTCACACCGGCTTTAGGGCGGGATCGTACACACGACTTGTCCTCACACCGGCTTCAGGACGGGATCGTAAACACGACTCGTCCTCACACCTGTTTCAGGACGGGATCGTACACACGACTTGTCCTCACACCTGCTTCAGAACGAGATTGTACGCACGGTCTGACCATTGTGCCTTTTCTCGGAAAAGCATATATCCATAAAGTAAGTAACTAATACCATGAATTAATAAATAACCTTGTTTTGAAGAGAACGCCTTATTTACGAAAAGTGCCAATGCTCTTCCTTATCCAATCCGTCAATTCAGTATCAATTACTTCATGGATACAGGTTTTCCCGAGTAAGGAAAGGAATAGTGGGGTAACGGTGCGCTGGTGGTGGGGGACTGCCTGTCGTAACGGCGGGGGGGGGGGGGGGCACAAGGGCCAGACCGTGCGTATAATCTCGTCCTGAAGCAGTTGTGAGGACGAGTCGTGGATCGTCCCGTGCGTACAATCTCGTCCTGAAGCAGTTATGAGGTCGAGTCGTGGATCGCCCGTGTAAAGTACTAATGAACGAAGTTTTTCGAAAATATAAACCAATTTTTTGGGGACAGAGGATAAGTAACCAAACGTCTTCATTGACAATCTGAGGAAGAGTCGTGGATCGCCCTGTAAAATTCTAATGAACAAAGTTTTTCGAAAATATAAACCAATTTTTTTGGGAAAGTGGACAAGAAACCAAATTTTTTGGGAAAGAGGATAAGTAACCAAACGTCTTCATTGACAATCAGAGGACGAGTCGTGGATCGCCCGCGTAAAGTACAAATGAACAAAGTTTTTCGAAAATATAAACCAAATGTCTTCACTGACAATCAAAGGACGAGTCGTGGATCGGCCGTTTAAAGTACGATGTAACAAAGGTTTTAGAAAATATAAACCAAATTTTTTGGGAACGAAGATAGGTAATCGAACATCATCAATGAAAACCTTCGCTCAGATTAAAAGTAAAGGTGGAGTTTGAAACTTGGAGGGAAAAATTGATTAGATGTCACAGGTATCAGTTACTCCAGTTTATCAATGATATCTATGCCGGGAAAATATGTAGGACACTGCAGGTACAAGGCATTCCGAACTGGTAAGATATGCTGCGTTTTAGTTATAAATAAATCATGACGATCCCATTCCTCCTAGTGATCAATATGCGTTACAATCGTGGGCAGGGAGAGTAAAGAATTGAGTGAATGCAAAGGCGTATTCAGTATTTTGTTTTGGTATTCAGTTTCAAAAGAGTAAACGGTAAAGGAAAACATGGTACTCTCTCCAAACGCTTATTGTCTTCTTCTTATATTACTGTTCCATTGGAAAAATGGTGCCACAGATTTCACCTCCGATTTACTCTTAAAAGGGTAAATAGGGTGAAATTGATTTTTAATCAAGAAAATCATCGTCAACCAAGTCTAGATGAATTTTTCACCAAAAAAATTAATTTTGGACCGAAAAAAAAAATGTCAATGAATTGTTCATTTTCAAACAAAAAGATGGTGATGAATCTTCAACAAAAGTGAATTTTTGATAAAGTAGTTCAATTCTCAACCAAGTATAGTTGAATTTTCAACAAGAAGATCAATTTTCAACCAAAAATGGAATACTGCAATTTTTAGTTATAAAGATTAATATTCAACCATAAAAAGAAGAATTTTAAACAGAATAGTTAATTTTTCAACCAAAGAGATACATTTTTAACTGAAATGATGAATCTTCAAATCAATAAAATGAATTTTCAATAAAAAAAAAGATTAATTCTTAACAAAAATGTAATAGATCAATTTTCAGATAAAAAAATTAATCTTCAACAAAAAAAAAACGAATTTTCAACCAAATAGTTAATTGTTCAATCAAAGAGATAAATTTTTAACTAAAATGATGAATCTTCAACCAATAAAATGAATTGTTAACAAAGTAGTTCCACTTTCAACCAAGTATAGTGGAATTTTCAACTACAAAAGAAGAATTTTATTCATAACGAAAAATGCAATTGTTGATATTACAACCAAAAAAGACTTCTGTTTTAAACCAAATAGTTGAATTCAACTAATGAAGATTAATTTTCAACCAAAAATTTGTATTTCTAACTAAAAAATATAAATGTTGAACCAAAAATGGAATAACTAAATTTTCAGTTAAAACAATTAAGGTTTAACCAAAAAACAAAAATTTTCAACTAAATAGTTGAACATTCTACCAAAAAATATCAATTTTCAACGAAAAATAAAAAAGTTGAATTTTCAGTTAAAGCGATTACTTTTCAATAAAAAAAAAAGAAATTTCATCAAAATAGTTGAATATTTAACCAAAATAGTTTAATATTGAACAAACAAACAAAAATTCTCAAAGAAAAATTTAATGGTTGATATTTCAACAAAAAAAAAAGATTTTAGTTTTAAACGAAAAACAGTTGAATTCAATCCGAAAGACAAATATTCAATAAAATGGGTAAATTGTCAACCAAATAGTTGAATTTTTAACTAAAAAAGATCAATTTTCCACCAAAAAGGGAATAGTTAAATTTTCAGTTAAAACAAAAAATCAACAACAAAAAAGACTAATTTTGAACAAAATAGGTAATTTTTCAACCGAAGATATGAATTTTTAACTGAAACGATATATCATCAACCAAAAAGATGAATTTTTAACTAAATAGTTGAATTTTCAACTAATAATTACTAGTTATAAATATTAATATTCATCAACAACAACAAAAATAATTTTGAACACAATAATTTAAATTTCAATCAAAACAGATTAATTTTCAACCAAACGGTTGTATTTTGAACTGACAAAGAGAAATTTTAAATCAAAAATTAAAAAAATTAAAATTTTGAGTTGAAAAAAAAATAATTTTGAACGAAACATGCAATAGTTCAACAAAAATAATTTTAATTTAAAAAAAAAACAGTTGGATTCAACTAAAAAAGTCGAATTTTCAACAAAATTAATGCATTTTGAAACAAAAAATTGAATTTTCAACCATAAAAGATTTTAATGTTAATTGAAAAATAGTTAAATTCAATTAAAAAAGACAAATTTTTAACAAAATACATAAATTTTCTACTGAAAAAAAATTCTCAACGAAAAATAATATAAAAATAAATAAATAAATAAAATAATAAATAAATAAAATAATAATATAAAATAATAAATAATAATATTTCAACCAAAAAAGATTTTAATTTCAAATAAACAACAGTTGAAATCAATCAAAAAAGATATATTTCAAAAAATAGTTGAATTTTCAACTAAAAAAGATCAATGTTCAACCGAAAATGGAATAGTTAAATTTTTAATTAAAACAGATTAATTTTCAACAAAGTAGTTAAATTTTCAACCAAGAACAAAAAAGTTTATTTTAAGCCACAAAAGATGAATTTTCAACCAAAAAAAATATTTCCTACTAAAAAAGATGAATTTTTAACCCAAAAGGACTAATGCTCTATTCAAAAGTCGAATATAGAGCCAAGCAGTTGAATTTTCGACCAAAAGAGATGAATTTTTAACAGATTAGTTGAAGTATCAACAAAAAAGTTAATTTTCAACCAGAAAAGAATAATTTACAAAAAATTCTTTTTTTCACCAAATGATTGAATTTTTAAACAAAAATGATTAAACTTCAACCAAAAACTGTTGCATTTTTAATCAAACAGGCGATTTATTAAATCGAAACTACAAATTTTCTATCCATAAAGACAAAAATTAAGTTTCAACAAAAAATCGTTCAATTTTCTTATTAGGTTCTATTAATACAGTTCGAATTTAAGCGCAAAAAGGAGAAAAAGTGAACGTTTTTTGAAAACAGTGAGAAATTCTAGATTCCTACCTTACCGACATCGGAGCGGTCCGTCAGCCGAAGTGGTTCGTGTCCATGCTAAGTTTCTAGAATGCTCTTGACGATGTCATAAAATGATACTGCCCAATTATGAAAAAGTAATTTTGCATATATAATTTTAAGGTTATTTATTATTTCACTGTTAAACTTAAACTTTACTTGTATACAATTTATCATTTAAACTTTAAACGGTGAAAATTTTTTAAGCTGATTACGTAAAATTCGTTTCTCACAATTGGGCAGCACAATTTTATGGAAAATAGGAATTCTTTAAATACTTTTTTTCAGAGAAAATTTAAGAATAAATGAGTAATATTTTAAAGATTACAGGAACCTTGAGTTCTTGAATCGCTTCTACCAATCAAAAAGCGAAGGATGCTTTTAATGGCCTTTTTGGCTAACGTCCAAACCTAAAAAAAACTCGTTTTAAGAATGAAATAAAAAAAGAGACTTTACCAAAATTAATTTCTTTACATACAGCCAAAATGGTTATTTGTATATTTCAAGGCCATGTGATGAGTGGGTCACGTGACCGGATTCCTACCTTACCGACACTTTTTTTATTTCCCAACTTATTTTCACACGAATAGCCACATCGAGTTGAAAATTTGGGATAATAAATAAGAAGTACTAAGAAAGGTGGGCCTGGTCCTAAATTTTAATAATCATGAAAAAAGCAAAAAAAATTATTTACAAAAAACAAATTTTTTCATAATTATAAAAATTCAGAACGAGACCCACCTTTTTTAGTGCTTCTTATTTAGTATCCCAAATTTTCAACTCGATGTGGCGCTTCGTGTGAAAATAAGTTAGGAAATAAAAAAAGTGCCGGTAAGGTAGGAATCTGGTCACGTGACCCACTCATCACATCACCTTAAGTTAAACTTGAAAAAAAATGTAATTTTAGTTTGAAACGACCCCATTAAGTAGATAACCGAGTAAATGGTCGATTCGGGTCATAAATGAATGATTTGTGTCTTCCTGTCGGTTTAGATATAAAGTTGGAGCTTTTAGCCGAAATAATGGAGGACTTTGTCAATGAAACAAAGCAACAGGTGGCTATAAACGGATATATCAGATCCTTGAGAGCAGGCCGCAATTCGTCTCTTGGGAGCCATTCAGCCATGTTTCTAGACGACGCGACAGGGGAAGATTCCCCACTGAATTCACGATAAACCTCTTAAAGGATACTGTCTTTTAAGGCAATGTGATGATTGGGTCACGTGACTAGATTCCTACCTTACCGGCGCTTTTCTTATGTCCTAACTTATTTTCAACTCGATGTGGCTATTCGTGCGAAAATAAGTTAGGAAATAAAAAAAGTGTCGGTAAGGTAGGAATCCGTTCACGTGACCCACTCGCCACAAGGCCTTAAGTCCAGAAAGTTTAATAATTAAACCTATTGTTAATTTAAACATATTTACTTTCTCGGGCAGAAAAGATCAAGAAAGATATTTTTAGCAGAACTGGAGGCCTTGGACTGATTTGAGAAATTATAGTATCAATTTGCTAATTTGCTGAAGTGGTTCGTGTCCGTGCTAAGTTTCTAGAATATTCTGGATGACGTCATAAAATACTGTTCAATTATGAGAACCGAATTTTTTGTAAACAACTTCAAGGTTCCTTATTATCTCAATAAGTATAGTTTACAACAAAATTCGTTTCTCATAATTGCGCATTATTATTTTATGACGTCATCCAGAATATTCTAGAAACTTAACACGGACATGAACCACTTCAGCTTCAGAATGTTATCGATGTCGGTAAGGTAGGAATTTGTTTTAGGAATCAACCCAGCCCATCTATTTCAGTTGTAGCATAAATTTTGAGAAAAGGTGGCAAAATTGGGTTTTACCAATTATTTAAATATTAAATCGAGGGGTCATTTTTACGGAGTAATGAACTTTTATGACCGAGTAATCCATTAGAAATCCAGGTAATTGGTAGTAATCAACTTGTTATCCAGGACAATCCACCAATGACAATCTACTTGTAAAATAGATAATTCGAAGTAATTTGGGTAATCCAAGCAATTGTTGAAAATTCATGTATTTTGTTGAAAACTCGCCCTTTTCGGTAGAAAATTAATGTTTTTGGTTGAAAATTCAACTATTTCGTTACAAATTATTCTACTTCTAGCAAATTTAACGAATTTGTTAAAAAACCATTTTTCAGGTTAAAAATCCAACAATTAATTTTTTTAACTGAAATTGAACTATTCCATTTTTAATTGAAAATTGATCTTTTTTAATTGAAAATTGAACTATTCAATTTTTAGATAAAAATTGATCTTTTTTAGTTGAAAATTCATGTATTTTGTTGAAAACTCGTCCTTTTCGGTAGAAAATTAATCTTCTTCGTTCAAAATTCATATTTTTGGTTGAAAATTCAACTTTTAAGTTAAAAATTTGGTTAAAATGTCATTTTTTAGGTTAAAAATTCAATTAATTTTTTTAACTGAAAATTTACCTATTCCATTGTTAGTTAAAATTTATCTTTGTTAATTGTAAATTCAACTACTCGGTCGAAAATTGAACTTCGTTCAAAATTCTCCTTTCTGTTTGAAGATTCTTGATTTTGGTTTAAAATTTTACTATTTTGTTGATTTGTTTTTTTAAATAATTTTTTTTAACTGAAAATTTAACTGTTTCATTTTTGGTGAAAATTTCTCTTTCTTCGTTGAAATTTCATGTATTTTGTTGATTTTTTTTTCTGAAAATCCAACAATTAATTTTTTTTAACTGAAATTGAACTATTCCATTTTTAATTGAAAATTTATTCTTTTTAGTTGAAAATTGTACTATTCCATTTTTAGTCAAAAATTGAACTATTCCATTTTTGATAAAAATTGATCCTTTTTAGTTGAAAATTCATGTATTTTGTTGAAAACTCGTCGTTTTCGGTAGAAAATTAATCTTCTTCGTTCAAAATTCATATTTTTGGTTGAAAATTCAACTTTTAAGTTGAAAATTAATCTACTTTCTAGGAAATTGAAAAATGTGGTTAAAATGTCATTCTTTAGGTTAAAAATGAAATAATTCATTTTTTAACTGAAAATTTACCTATCCATTTTTAGTTAAAATTTCTCTTTGTAAATTGTAAATTCAACTACTCGGTCGAAAATTGAACTACTTCGTTAAAAATTCTTCTTTCTGTTTGAAGATTCTTGATTTTAGTTTAAAATTTTACTATTTTGTTGATTTGTTTTTTAAATAATTTTTTTTAACTGAAAATTTAACTGTTTCATTTTTTGTGAAAATTTCTTTTTGTTCGTTGAACATTCATGTATTTTTTTTTCTGAAAATTCAACTATTTGGTTGAAAAGTCATGTATTTTCTTTAAAAATCGTATTTTTTATATAGAATTAATCCTCTTGGTTTTAAATTTAACTATTTGGTAGAAAATATATGTATTTTATTAACAATTTGTCTTTTTTTCGTATGAAATCAATTTTTTTGGTTATATCCAACTGTTTTTTTATTCAAAATTAAATTTTTTTTTAAATATCAACTATTACATTTTTTGGTAAAAATTAGTATTTTCAGGTTAAAAATTCAACTGTTTGCAGAGAATTCGTCTGTTTGCATTGAAAATTCAACAATTTGGTAAAAAATTCAACTTTTTTGTGGAAAATTTACATTTTCAGGTTGCAAATTCAACTGTTTTGTAGAAAATTCAACATAAATGTTTATGTCTTTTTTTAAATCATATCAACTATTACATATTTCGTTGACAATGCATCTTTTAAGGTTGAAAATTCAAATCCTTGGTTGAAGTTGAACTACATTCTCAAAAGTTAATTTTTTTATTGAAAATTCATAATCGTAGTTGAAAATTTGCCTTTTTTTGGGTTAAAAAATAATTTTTAACTGAAAATTTAACTATCTTGTTGAAAATTCAACTGATTGATTGTAAATGGACTTTTTTGTTAAAAACTTATATTCTCGGGTTGAAAATTCCACTAAAAAAAAAAAAAAAATTCAATGCATACTTAGTAGATGAGTACGGAGGTTTCTGGATCAATTAATATTAGTGCGTGTCTGTGTGAGGTAAGCCTGTGTGCGTGTGTATGTGTGAGGTTGACATCGAGACCGTTCCAGAACATTCCATGATGACATATTTATTTAGTGCGCAAAAAGGTGCAGGTGTACAGATGAAATTTGATACGGGGGGCTATGCATGACATCCTGTTTTGTCTATAAATTTGATTTATTGCTTCCTTATAGATAACATATTCAACTAAAAATTCCTGTCTTTATTTAATGCGCAAATAATTCATGAATTTTGGTAAACAAGTTCAAGGTTATTTTCAATGACGCATTACATTTTGCATTGCAAAAAAATTATATCCCAAACGTGTCGATTATAACGTAGAATCTTACAGAACTTTTTTGCATCATATGATACAATATCTGGCAATATTGTGCAATATTACTCTGTGACGTCATCAAGGAATGTTCTGGAACGGCCTCGATGTCAACCTCACAGACACACGCACGCAGGCTTACCTCACACAGACACGCACTAATACTAATTGATCCGGAAAACCCGTACTCATCTACTATACTTATTACACAATTTTTTTTTTATTAAATAAAAGAAAAGATTTCTTACAAAAAATTGAGATAAGACTATGTAAACTCAATTTAAAGAAATCTTAAAATTATTCATAAGCGAACCCTGCAAATTGGAAAGAATCATGTTTAGTGTCTCTATATAAAAAGTTTTTTAATTAAGATTGGAAAGAATTTAATTTTATTACGAGTGAGGTTGTTTTGGAATTTTATTTTTTTAAATGAATATTGTTCCTGCTTATTTTGCAAAAATTATTCGTAATGAAATGAAATTCTTTTCAATCTTAATTAAAAAAAGATAATTATTATTTATTAATACTTGAAAAATGTTCCGACACTTTGACACTATTTTTTAAAATTTCTGACACTATTTACACTATTTTCAATCTCTGAACTCTAAAGTGAGTCGGAGGCCTGGGATTGTCGATGGGAAGATGAAACTGGCACTGAAAGCACGCCCATATAAAAGATTTTCTCCTCTCAGTGGGGCAAGTAAGGATTTATCTAGCATATTTTCTGTAGAAATACATCTTTTAAATTTATGAAGAGCAGCAGTTTCAAATTCTTCAAGAAGTGCGTCACTTAAAAAAAACGAGAAGATAGAGCATGAATCCAGTTTTCAAGAAAGATGATTAATTTGTATGCTTATCTGAAGAGAATACTGCTGTAAAAACCAATCTTCCGAAAATCCGAGTAGCGTCAAAAATTTGAATACCGCCTCCTTTAGGGTAATTTTTCACGAAAATAGGGGAATGATATATAATACTGTTACATTTTTAATATAAAAAATTAATTTTTCAACAAAAAAAGAATGTTCAACAGAATAGTTCAATTTTTAACCAAGGAGATGAATCTTTAACTCAAATAGTTAAATTTTCAGTTGAAAATTAAATTTTCAACGAAAAAAAGAACGATATTTCAACACAGTAGTTAAATTTTCAAAAAAGTGGTTCAACTTTTAAACGAGTATTTGAATATTCCACCGAAAAGATTAATTTTCTACCAAAAAATACAAATTTGTCAACAAAAGATATGAATTTTCAACAATATAGTTGAATCTTCAACCAAAAAAATGAATATTGAACAAAGTAGTTCAACTTTCAAAGAAATAGTTGAATTTTCAATACAAACTGCAATTTTCAAGCCAAAAAGATTAATTTTCTACCAAAAAAGACGAATTTTCAACAAAATATTTAAACTTTCAACCAAAGAGATCGATCTTCAACAGTAAAATTTTGAACGAAGATTAATTTTCTACCAAAAAATATAAATTTACAACAAAATATATAAACCTTTAACCAAATAGTTCAATTTCCAACTAAAAACGATCAATTTTTAACAAAAAATGGAATAGTTACATTTAGATTAAAAAAAAATTATTTAAATAAAAAAACATATTTTCCGCAAATAAAATGAATTTTTAACAAAGTAGTTCAACTTTCAACCAAAGAGTTGAATTTTCTACAAAATAAAATTTTCTACCAAAAAAGACGAATTTTCAACAAAATATTTAAATTTTCGACCAAAGAGATGGATGGATCTTCAACTAAAAAAATGCATTTTTAAAAATGTAGTTCAACTTTCAAATAGTAAAATTTTCAATTCAGAAGATTAATTTTCTACCAAAAATATAAATTTACAACAAAATATATAAATATCCAACCAAATAGTTCAATTTCCAACTAAAAACGATCAATTTTTAACCAAAAATGGAATAGTTACATTTTAATTAAATAAAAATTGATTTTCAATAAAAAAATAAAAAAATTTCAAAACATAAAATAAATTTTTAAGGAAGTACTTCAACTTTCCACCAAATAGTTGAATTTTCAAAAAAATAGTCAAATATTCCACCAATAAATACATTTTTTTAACAAAGAAGTTCAACTTTCAGCCAATTAATTGAATTTTTAATAAAAAAAAGATTAGTTATTAACAAAAAATATAATATATTTGATATTTCAACCAATAAGATATTTTTATTTTGAATCAAAAGCAGTTAATTCTACCAAAAAAGACGAATTTTCAATAAAAAAAAATTTCAAAACATAAAATACATTGAAATACATGAAAAAAAAGCACCAAAGAGATAAATGCTCAACTAATAAAATGATATTTTTCACGAAATAGTTTAACTTTTAACCATGCAGTTTAATTTTAAATCAAGAAGATTAATTTTCTACCAAAAAATATGAATTTTCAACAAAATCGATTTTCCAACCAAATTGTTGAATTTTCAACTAAAAAAGATCAATTTTCAACCAAAAATAGCATAGTTCAATATTCAGTTGAAAAAAAAAATTAATTTTCACACACAAAAAAGCGAATTTTCAACAAAATAGTCAAATATTCAACCAATAAAATACATTTTTTTAACAAAGAAGTTCAACTTTCAGCCAATTAATTCAATTATTGATAAAAAAAGATTAGTTATTAACAAAAAATATAATATATTTTATATTTCAACCAAGAAGATATTTTTATTTTGAATCAAAAGCAGTTCATTCTACCAAAAAAGACGAATTTTCAACAAACAGTTGAATTTTAAGTCAAAAAGGTGAATTTTCTACATAATAGAATTTTGCGTCAAAGAAGACGAATTTTCTACCAAAAAAGACGAATTTACAATAAAAAACGGAAATTTCCAACCAAATTGTTGAATTTTCAACTAAAAACGAACAAATTTTCAACAAAATTGTCTAATTTGCAACCCATAAAATGAATTTTTAACAAAAAAGTTCCATTTTTAATCAAATAGTTCAATTTTCTACCAAAAACTATGAAGTCTCATTGAAAAATTTAATAGTTGAATTTACAACTAAAAACAACATTCATAAAAATATTATAATATAAAATAAATAAAAATTATAATTATTTTTATTTATGAATTATTATTATTATTATTATAATTAAATAAAAATTTGTTTGAATAAAATAAATTTTGTTTGAATCAATCAAATCTTTATTTGATCCTATATCAAAGAAAGAATTAGATTCAAACCTTTTTCTGATTGAATTTTTAACCAAAAATAGCATAGTCAAATTATCAGTTAAAAAAATTAATTTCCAACAAAATTGTTTAATTTTCAACTAAAAACGATCAATTTTCAACCAAAAATGGAAT